>APFE031599423.1:0-14426 GCA_000404065.3 Pinus taeda | reverse complement strand
GTATAAAAGCAAGGTCCTCATTGTACATTCAAATCATCTTATACATTTTTTATATATATTAATAAATTATTATATTAAATACCTATGTGTATTTTTATATTAAAGCCTTAAAGCTATCAGTCTTCGTGTTCAGCATACTTTTTATGTTACATTGAGCCTCTTGAGACAGCATATAGGGGTTTATTTATGTTGTACATGAGTCTCCTCTTTTCTGCGTGAAGATCTCCTCATAAAGCCTGCAACTTACTGCGGCTAGGGCATCACTGTGGCTAGGGCATCATCAACTGCAGCTAGGGCATTAGCGACTGCAGCTAGGGCATCATCTACTGCAGCTAGGGCATCATCTACTTAGCCCAACGTACTCTTAGTGTCTCTCTCCTTCACCAAAAACCCAAAGATGTGGAGAGGAGCAAATCACATGAAGAGTGTGTCTCACAAATGACTTCAAGTCCTTTCCTATTTATACTAAAATGTAGATGATGAATAGACATGACTATTGGGCTTATGAGCCTACACAAGTTGCTGGTCGACTTAACAATTTGTCTTATAACACAAATAAATTCATAAATTCATGAATACTTGTCGGAATCAGATGATCTTTAGATCAATCCTACACCTCTCGATGAGAGGGATCCAAGAAAAATATCAGCTGCCATAAATATGATGACCCACATGGAGTTTGGCCCTAGTTGCCAATTTTAACACTCCCTCTCAACTAGGGAGAACTCCATCTACTGATCCATATGTCTGAGTATACTATCTCTGCCATCAATGCCCTGCACTGCTCTGATCAGTTCTGTTCAGCTTTGCTCTACTCTGCTCTGTTGAACCATGAAGAAGAACAATAAATCGAGAATGTCTCATACCGTCCTCTACTGACCCGAAGTCAGTCTGGAGTGTGTACCACTTTCACTGGTCCCAAACTAGTCCTCTACTGACCCGAAGTCAGTTTCAGAGGGTGTACCACTATCACGGGTCCCAAACCAATATCATTGATCCCAGATCAAGGTCATCCTAGCATAGGGGGTACGGTAGATACAATGATACGTCCATCGGTACTACTATGGTCCCTATCCTCATTTCCCTGCTCATTGATCAGATGAGAGGTACTTCCCATGAGTCCCAGACTACATGGGTAGGATGCCTCGACAGGAAAACGAATCATCCTGTTCCACAGTCGCCACAGAGAACGAATCATCCTCGCCCACAGGAGAACAAATCATCCTGTCCATAGTCGCCACGGGGAACAAATCATCCTAGCCCACAGGAGAACGAATCATCATGTTCCACAGTCACCACGGAGAACGAATCATCCTAGCCCACAAGAGAATGAATCATCATGTCCACAGTCGCCACGGAGAACAAATCATCCTGGCCCACAAGAGAAAGAATGATCCTGTTCCACAGTCGCCATGGAGAACGAATCATCTTAGCCCACAGGAGAACTAATCATCCTGTCCATAGCACACCACCAAGGGAGGGTGAGTCACCCTGTGGTCGTATGTTGCTCCAGTAAGTACCCCAAGCCCCCTAGAGCTCCCAGAGCTCAATGCATGCAACATGCAAGACCCTTATAAGAAGGTCTCTCAACGACTGCAAGTCATTCGGGAAAGTCACAGATTTGACCTTTCCCCGGGGCTTTGACAAAATGTTTGCAACCTGTACATCAATCTCAATGCAATGGAGCCTCCTCGCTCATCAACTTACCATATCCCAAATAAGGCAGTATCTAATGTCTATCTGCTGGAGCAATCATCGAATACGGGATTACTCAATAATTGAATCCCACCTCTGCTTGTCACAGAGAATCACAGTGGTATTCATCATGTGTACAAACAGCTCACTTAAGAGCTTCTGCAACCATGCAGCTTCAGACGAGATCATACTCGTAGCTATGTATTCGGTCTCGGCAGTGCTTATAGCAACCGATTTCTGCTTCCTGCTCATCCATGATATCGAAGCAGAATCCAAAGAGAACCAGCACTGAGAAGTGCTCTAGTGATCCTCCACACTGCCTGCCCACTTAGCATTCGAATAATCATGCAGTTTCATATTTTCGACAGTGTATCTCAATCCATGACAGATTGTGCCTCGATTCTTGGCACCAATCCAGTGAGGCTCAACCAAATATGAGGTCACCAGGCTAACTGCAAAACATATGTCCGGACGGAAGTTCACCAAGAACGTCAACGTGAACGAGTTTATGAAACTCAGAGGCATTTCCAAATCTGGTCTGACTGGTCCAACATCACTACCATATAACTTCTGAAAGTTAATATTCTCAAGGTAGTCACAGGCTTGCAGTTTATCATTCCACATTTGGAATCCAACTCCCTCTTGCTTCTGCAAATGAGAGGGTCTGCACCTGTCAAAAATAGGTTGTCCTCATAAGGTGCTGGTATGAGAGGTCTATCATCCACAACCTTCGGGTAATGGTTTGGATCGATTTCACTCCTAGTGAATCTCAACTTCATCAGACAGCTATCAATCCTCTCATACTACGCCCAGGGTGTTTTGCTTCAAGCCAAAGAGGGCTTTCATCCACTTGTATACATGAGATTCCCAATCATGAATCTCAAACCCCTCAGGTTGTTCCAAACTTGTGGACCTACTACATGAGGGGAATGGTCACCTTGTAAGATTTTCCTTCGGTACATCTCAAACATGCACTTTCATGCTCTTTTTTTTTTTTTTGAATTCAGGCATCCTTGTCACCCTCTGACTCACAGACCTTCGGTGCTATGTGTCAATGGACATGGTCCCCAGTGGACTTCCTGCAACTTTCTACAACCCTGAACTCAAAAACATCTTTGGAAATTCTATTTTCAAACACATACCTTTCCATTGATGAGTGCCACCCTGAAACCTTTGCCTTGCATTGCTGAAATGGACACTAGGTTCTTCTTGCGATCAGGTACATAAAAGAGATACTGTAAATGAATTAAGTTACCCTCATTTAATTGAGGGATAACATTCCCTACACCCTTTCCGGGATAGGTGGCATCGGCTCCAAGTATAATCCCATGATTGTTTTCATCTCTGTTAGAGAGTGCACCCATCTATCCGATGAAGTGCCTTGAAGCACTACAATCAATAAGCCAGATTCCCAAAGAATCTGAAGGAGAGAGTCAATACAAGATAACGCTTCTTTATCTTATCAAAAACAACATTTGATCCTTCATACCTAGCATTTCTTGCTTCCTTTGAAGAGTTGACCACTTCCTTGATGACCTGCATTACCTGTCATTCCTTTGACCATTGAAGATGTTCCTGGAATGATTGTTATCTTCGAGGTGTGTCTCTACCATTCGGACACTCCTTCGCATAATGGCCGAACATATTGTAACCAAGGCATCTGCCTTTCCTTCCACCCTTAGATCCGCACTTCCCAATGAAGTGACCTTTAGGTAGGCTATCGGAAACTTCCACTACGCCATTTTGATAATATTCTCTGCTTCGACTTCACCCTCGATGAATTTGAAGAGGGATTAGGAATCCACTGATCCTTTTGTCCTTTCCCAACTGTCTTCGGTGATTGCTCTTTCATTCTTGCTTGGGCATTGTCTTCACCTCAGCTCTGATACCATGTTAATTTTAGGTATGTTCTATGCTTAGAGCAATTTATTTCAATTTTCACAATTAGCTCCATCTCTTTTCCGGATTAGCAATCACATCAGCATTAAAGTAAACTGCAAATAGAACATAAACATAAATTGCATAAGACAAGCCAAGACAAGGGGACACAAGATGTGGCGCCAACTAGGGACAAACCCCAATGTGGGGAAACCCTTGATCAATTCTTCTTTTATGTTCTTCAATAGTTCAGCAAAGAAAGAGAGAGATAGTACATTTACAACAGAAGTCAACTCTTTGACTTTCTAGATAAGAGAATAGATCATCTCTACATGAGATCAGTTGAAGACATGTTGCTTCAACTGATTCTCCAAGGTAACTCCTTCACATGTCATTTTGCTGCATCTCGTCCATATGTTGCACCTCATCATATTGCAACATCATACCATGTTCCTGAGCTGCACCATGCTGCTTTACCACTGAGTTGTACGTTGTACACAACTTGCTGCTCTTACTCATCGTCTGCTCTAGCTGTCACTGCTTATCAGATAGGTCACCTTAAACTATCCTCATGAACAGCCTCATCACTACACTAGTTGGGGTACAAACTCTGTCTAGCTACAGCACCCTATTCACACCCATCAGATTCAACACAGCCTCTTGATCAGACATAACAGACTGCGGTATTGTCTCCCTTCCTAGCTATTGTCAAACGCTGGAATATAAGGCTAGAACCAGCCCCCATACTCAACCAACAGTCCACTAAAAGGGCTCAGTCCATCAGTAATGTCTTCTGTGCAATCCGCTGTCCAAGACAGAGATAAACCTTGCAACAGATGCCCTTACAAACAGCCCAGAAGTAGACTCCTGTAAAGTGGCCTTAATGCTGGTTCATTTGCACTTCAAAACAGTCATGAGAATGACCCTAACATCCTTCCCTTGTTTGCTGAAGTTGAGTGCCTTTTCTTGCTGCATACAAACCTCTTGGATTGTGACTAGACAGCGAATAGATTAGGTGACTTTCAGACCTATGGCAAGGGCTCTTTTAGAGCTTCCTTTGACAACGGATGGGAGTTCCCCTTGCTGTGTAAACAGGTCTCCTCTAGGACTGTGTATAGATCCTCTTTCTGACTGCGGATGACCAGTTTCTTTCTTGCTGTGTATAGGGTCAATGGACAGCGGATTCAGGCCTTCATTTAGGGCCTATATTAGCCCTCCTTTCATCTGCAGATGAGCCTCTTGAGACAACGTATAGGGGCTTATTTATGCTGTACATAAGTCTCCTCTTTTCTGCGTGAAGATCTCCTCATAAGCCTGTGGCTTACTGCGGCTAGGGCATCATCTACTTAGCCCAGGATACTCTTAGTGTCTCTCTCCTTCACCAAAAACCCAAAGACGTGGAGAGGAGCAGATCACATGAAGAGTGTCTTACAAATGACTTCAAGTCCTCTCCTATTTATACTAAAACGTAGATGATGAATAGACATGACTATTGGGCTTCTAATCCTACACAAGTTGCTGGCCGACTTGACAATTTTTCTTATAACACAAATAAATTCATAACTTCATGAATACTTGTCGAAATCAGATGATCTTTAGATCAATCCTACACCTCTCGATGAGAGGGATCCAAGAAAAATATCAGGGGCCATAAATATGATGACCCACATGGAGTTTGGCCCTAGTTGCCAATTTTAACACTCTTCAAAGGAATGGGATAACACGGAACCAAGTGGACCTGCTCTAGGATAGGAGGAAAGAATACGGAAACCAATGATGTTCTTACCCTAGACAAGGTGGAGGAAAGGATCAAAGAAAGAATTTTCACTTAAAGGTGTTGAATTGGTCCTATGAGGCACTAGCCTTGGGGATGTTGTTGATTTGGGGTAGCATCGTATGTGCTCTAGCCATGAAATTTGGTGAAGAGGTTGGGGCACATGAGATCTCCAATACCCAGAAAGGGTTTGGACAGATTCTAAACATATCAGGAGATATTAAAATAATTAATATTTTTAATGGAGTCCCTAAGTTAAACTTAGGGAAAATAAAGTATTAATGTGTATTAATATGAATCTGTGTTAGAATGGTCCAAAAGACATGGATCACGCCAGATCTAATCTTAGCCATTGATTAGGGACTTAATCTCGGCCGTTGATATGTCAACAGGAAAACTATAAGAGGAGGCTTGAGGGTCACTTGGAGAACACACCAGATGATCAGTCATTCTATTCTCTAGAGTGGGGTTTGCTTAAAAAGGTAGAATCAGTGATCGAGAGAGCAGCTGAGAGGCATTGAGTACAAAGAAACAGAGAAGGCAGAGAGTGTACCGGGAGAGCAGCACGACACCCAAGGGGAGTGACGCAAAGCCAACAAGGGCTCACGCAAGGCCATGCTGAGGCAGCCAAGTGTTGTGCAGAGCACCAGAGGGGCTAGCGTAGCTAATCCAGACGCTCCCATAACTGATGCAGGGCCTCCTGGGGCTGACACAGGGAAGCCTGATGCAAGGCCTCCTGGGGCTGACATAGGCCAAGGAAGGGTAACACAGGGCCTCCTGGGGCTGACACAAACCAACGAAGGTTGACGCAGGGCCAGCGTTGGGCTAGGAGAGGCTGACGAAGTCTAGATTGGGTAGATGTTGGGGTTGCAGAGCACTTTTGTGCTGAGGAATTGCCAGAAGGATTTTCCGGGGTTTCAGCGATGAGATTTCTCTCAAACTGTGAGGTATAGCTGCTGAGGAAATTCTTTGTTGGGTAGGCTAGTTTCGGCACCCAGATTGTACTCTGATATTGCTTAATAAGAAAACCCTCAAATAGTTGCACCAGTTTTCCCGCATTGGGTTTTTCCGGGGACATTGGTCCAATGGTGTCATGTGGTGTGTTTGTTCTTGTTTCTTTTAGTTGTTGATCTATAATATGTTGAGCATGCACTGGTGTTTATTTTCAGTATTTACTTTGTAAATAACTTGTTAAAGAAAAATAACAAGTAGGTAGGAATAAATCAGAAAAAGTGCATGAAGGGTTTCTAAACTAAGTAAATTTAGAAACTTCAACATGGTATCAGAGCGTGATTGCAGATCACAGGAGCACTAAAAGACATCAGCTAAGCGGAGCAATAGCAGCAGAAAACAACTGTCCCGAGGTGACAAAAGTTGTTTCTAGCAGCGCAGAAGCCAAGAAGGGTGATGCAGAGCCAGCGTGAGGGAGAAAGGGGCTAACGCAGTTCACAGAGAGGCAGTCGCTGGAGTCTAGAAGGCTACAGGAATATTGCATAGTGGAGATGGTGAGGTACTATAGTCAGAACAGTACCTAACAAAGCAAGGCCAGAGGAATTGTTACCAAGGGTTCCTAGTCGAGGAACCTGGATCAGCAGTGCAGTTGCACAAGACGATCAGAGTAGGGGGCATCTCGACAAGCGACGGAAGGATTTCTAGGAGGGAAATCAGGACTCGAAGGGAGTCCAAAAGAGAACTTCCAGACGGGAAGTAAAAACTCAGACGAGTCGAACAGAGAACTTCCAGGAAGGAAGTAGAGGAGCATCATGGCACTACATGAGGTAAGAGACCAAGATAGGTTGGACGGAGCATCGAACTTCGCAGTCTAGAAGGCCATAATCTTATTAGTGCTTGACAGGAATCGTGTCAAGAACTTCGTCTTGAAGGTTATAGCTATCCCAGTCGACCCCAATGAAAACGACAAGTACGAAGAGGCGATGGCGAGGGCCAAGTGCATTATCCTTAACAAGGTCAGGGATCATGTGGTACCACATATAGCCAAGGAGGAAACGGAAATTGAGATGTCAGAGGCTCTCAAGAACCTGTACCAGCATACTTCTGTGCAGAGAAGAATGCTGCTCGAGAACCAGATGAGGTCATATCAGATAAAGAAGGGTCAATCGATTGACACCTTCCTCAGAGGACTAAATGAGATCTGAGACCAGTTGACTGCTATAGGAGCGACAGTGAATTAGGAGCTTATGGTGAGGACAACCTTGAATGCTATCTCAGAAGATTGGGAATTGTTTGTCCAGAGTATCCTAGGCAGAGGGACTCTCCCACCTTGGGACGAGATGTGGACAGCTCTTCGCCAGGAAGAGATCAAACGGCAGTCGAAGACAGGTAACAGCAGCAAAGGGATCAAGGTCAAGTGGGAGGAGGAGGATGTGGCCCTCGCATCTGAGGGAAAGCAGGAGAAGCGGAAGAAGAAAGATCTCTCCAAGACCAAGTGCCTCCACAGTGGGGAGATGGGTCATTATACGACCCAGTGCCCAAGGAAGAAGAGTAAGGGAGAGTCTTCTGAAACTAAGGCAACGTCAACACGGGCAAAGAAGGAAGTTTTGACAGACGATAATTGTGCCATGAGTGCACACGCACCACTTGAGCGAAGTGGGGAGACATCGAGCTGTAGTCAGGAAGACTACAAGGGATGAGGGGCAAGATCCTCGAGTCACCTAGCCTCTTGGATTAGACCTTGCTACGGGAGCCCCAACGAGGAGTAGCAAGACTGGCTGAGTGGGTAGAGACAGATGCAGATGGAGCGGCAGAGAGAGCTACAATGCAGGAGTCCCAAGACAGTGCAGAGCTAGCAGGCTGTAGTAGTGCGAGAGGCACAGGAGTGTTGCACCAGTGCAGGAAGGCACAGAGAGGTGTGCAACGGTGCGAGATGCAAGGATTTGTTGCAACAGTGTAGAAGTCAAAGACAGGGAGCACTTGTCAGCGGCAGAGGGAGCTTCAGCATCAGTGGGTGTCTCTGAGCACTTGTCAGCGACAAAGGGAGCTTCAGCATCAGTGGGTGTCTCTAGCCCAACAGGGAGGTCAGTTGGGATATCAGTTACTTACACCTCAGTAACTAAGTTGCAGTGCAACATTGGGCAGCACGATGCAGCTTGATGAGAGGTGCAGTGCAAATGCAATGCTGGGAGAAAAGACCAGCAATAGCACGGATGCAGAGGGAGTTGTCGTACAGATGCAGCAGTGGCAGTGGCTGAACCATGGGCAGCAGTACAGGAGGCAACAAGGCAGAGGAGTTGGGTAGGAAGGCCTAGCATCAGCATAGGTACCGATGCCGGATAATTAGAGTAATACTCGGTGAGGAGTATTGCTAGAGCACAGTCCTCACTAAGAAGGAGTGTTGATTTGGGGTAGCATCGAATGTGCTCTAGCCACGAAATTTGGTGGAGAGGCTGGGGCACATGAGATCTCCAATACCTAGAAAGGGTTTGGGCAGATTCTAAACAAATCAGGAGATATTAAAATAATTAATATTTTTAATGGAGTCCCTAAGTCTAAACTTAGGGAAAATAAAATATTAATGTGTATTAATATGAATCTGTGTTAAAATGGTCCAAAAGACATGGATCAAGCCAGATCTAATCTTAACCATTGATTAAGGACTTAATCTCAGCGTTGATATGTCAACATGAAAAGCATAAGATAAGGCTTGAGGGTCACTTGGAGAACACACCAGATGATCAGTCATTCCATTCTCTAAAGCGAGGTTTTCTAAGAGAGGTAGAATCAGTGATCGGGAGAGCAGCTGAGGGGCATTGAGTAAAGAGAAACAGAGAAGGCAGAGAGTGTGTCGGGAGAGCAACGCAGCAGTCAAGGAGAGTGACGCAGAGCCAACAAGGGCTCACGCAGAGGCAGCCAAGTGTTGCGCAGAGCACCAGAGGGGTCAGCGTAGCTGACACATAGGCTCCCAGAGCTGACGCAGGGCCTCCTGGGGCTGACGCAAGCCAAGGAAGGTTGACACAGGGCCGGCGCTGGGCTAAGAGAGGCTGACGCAGGGCCAGATTGGGCAGACGCTGGGGTTGCAGAGCAATTTTGTGCTAAGGAACTGCAGTCTAAGTCACCAGATTCGGCGATTTTTGTCCATTAAATTCGAAATTCGGCGATTTTGAAACAGCAACGAACATATTCGTTCGAGTTCGCCGAATTTTATGGCGAACTCGAATTTAATCTCGAATTCGAATTTTTGCCGAATAAAATCGTTTTAAATTCGATTAAATTCGCTGCATGTTAGAAAAAATTCGTTTGCGTTCGTTTTTTTTTGGCGCGTTTTGGCCCGCGGGTTTTATTTCTCGTCAGGTAACCGGGTTTTATTTCTTTGGTTTTCCGTCTCCAAGCATAGCACACAGTCTCCATAATCCAGGCTTCCAGCACGCTGCACAGTCTCCATTCGTTGTGCGAAGGGTTTCATTTGTTGTGCGAAGGGTTACGAGTCACGACTTGCCGTCTCACTGCTCGATGCGTCTCCTCAGCTGTTGATCTGCCGGTGCTCACTGCTCACTGCTCAGCGTTCAACCTTCAAGTAGGAGCCGAGTAACTGTAGTCTGTTGCTTTTGTAACTATTAAATAAAAATAAACATAATGGTAAGTTCACACAAATTACAGTCCAGCTTTAGCCTGTAGTCTACAGTGTGCCCTTTGGTTTGCTATCGACATGATTCTTGTTGTGCATTGACCATCATCCATTGGATCCAGAGGGTCAATGATCTTGCGGTGCCCGTTTTGATTCACTCGTTGGAGAACACTCGATCATTTCTCACTTTTGATGACATTTCCTTCCAGCATGTTTAGAGAGCAAAAATCAGATTGCAGATGCTCTGTCCCAGCGTGGATTCTCTATCTTATCTGTCTTTTTTTTTATTTTTTATGAGCATCTGATTCACAACACTGTTATTGGTGAAGATTTGTTTGAAATATAAGCATGTTGTCCCGCATCAGGTCACACATTTTTGGCAGCATTTCGATGGAGGTTATGTTTTTTTTGGTTCATGTTCTCTGCATTCTGGTTCATTACCTGACTTTTAACTGCTTTCTGTCCTCGTTGATCATTTGGTATTCTCATTTCGACTGTCTATGACCCTCTCTTTGACTGTTGCATCTTGTGGCTCTGTTTCAGCGCTTATTTAATCTTTTGGTATGCCGATTTTGTTGAGTGCTCATTAAGAATTGATATATGCAAATATAAACGCCTTCATTTTTAATAAAAACGCTGTGTTTAACTTCTCTGAAAAAGAGATCATCTGCACAAAGAAAAAGACACACGGACTCTTCCTCTGAAAAAGAGATCATGTACACCAGAAGAAAGACACATGGACTCTATAGACAGAGAAAGAACCTTTGTATTTGTTATTTCACAAAAAAATTATCACTGTTGAACCATAAAAAATAACCTTTGTATATGTTATTTCACAAAAAAATATCACTGTTGAATCATATAAATTTTGTGGACTTGTGTGACATTACCAAGGCTGTATCTGCATTTGAGTCTTGAAATTAAACTTTTTAAGAAAATCATCTTATTTTAAAGAAACTGTATTAAAAAAGATATGAAAACCGTGTTTACAACTGTTGAGTTTAAGGCAGGAAAGTTTCTTTGTTCAAATGCTTCAAAATTTTATCACAGAAAAAGCACGCAGATTGTCAAGACCAAGATTAAGTTCTAAGGCCTTCTGCCCAGTGCACCCTGTCTTGAACAGCCTTAGGAAAGCACCCTAATTTTGCTACAGGAGTGGTCTAAAACTTCTGAACTCTTCCTCAGGAAAAGGACCGAACTGCCTCATAAATTGACTGAACTAAGTGTTGTACTAAAACAGTCATATCTGCCCTAGTCATATCAGTATGTTTTGCATTTTTTGAACAGCGTAGTGTTTACTGTTCAGTGTTTACCTAAGAAGTTTTGGCAAAGTGTTGAACTAACTGGCTGAACAGACTCCACAATTGATTAAAGTTTAAACTTAATCACAAAACAGAAATCACAGATTCACTGATATAGTATGTCTGGAGGTCCATACTGGCTGTCCCATGATCCATCAGCAAACCTATTAAACTTTTGGCTGTTAAAACTTAAAAGTTGTATCAATATGTAGACTGTGGACTGTTCCAATCAAAACATTTTAATAATTCTATTGCTTTGAATGACTTTTCCTTTTTCTAAATTCTAACTAACGAAAATGTAATTTCAAAAGAAATTGCAGACATTTCAGACTTTCAATGGCACCACCAAAATCAACTGTTGTAGCTTGGAATTTTGTCCAAAAAGATGGTTTTAATCTTTCATGTCAGCTGTGTGGACATAATTTCACTAGCACTTTGACTAGAGCAGTGGATCACCTTCTCGGTATTAGCAATGGAAGTGGAGGTGGTGTTGAAGCCTGCACTAAGATCACTGATGAACAAAAAGCCATAGTGGAGAAAGACCATTCCAATTCACAGATGCAAACGCAGAAAAGGGTAAATAAGAGGCAGCGAATTGAGAGGGAGATTGCCATGTCTTCCTCCAACACCATCAATTCAGTTTCAAAGATTGGTGGATCAAGTTCTACAGCTACTCAAGCAAAAACAAGTGGAACGAAAACATTAAATCAGTTCTGGAAACCTGTTGAGAAACAGGAAGTTGATGATGTTGTTGCTGAGTATTTTTATGCATGTGCAATTCCCTTTAATGTGGCGAGGACTCCATATTTTAAAAATGTAATTAAAAAGGCTATTGATTTTGGGAAGGGCTATGTTCCTCCTGGATCTGAAGCTTTAAGGACAACTTTGCTAAAGAGAGCAAAAGACAGAGTGACAGGAAAGTTGGCTGATATTAAAGAGTCTTGGAAGCAATGTTGCACGAAGCGGGAGCGAAGCGGAAGCGCGAAGCGGAAGCGCGGAGCGACCATTTTCAGAAGCTCCCGGTTTGGGAGCGAATCCGGGAGCGATTTTTTAAAAATATATACATTTTTTATATTTTTTAATTTTTGATACATATATGTCAACAAAAGCATGTAGAATGATGAATTAGACATAAGAAACATAAAAACACATAGATTGATCATTGAACCATATCACATCAATCATCTAGAAATTATAATCGTCATCAACCATGTCCACAAGATAGTAATTTTACACATATTACAACTGCAACATATTGAGTCTCATGAATCATGATTCATCACATTCAATCTTAAAGTTTCAATTTCAAGTTTTTAAAATTGAAATTCAATAGCATTTATCATCATTGATCACCAAAGTTGTACAGGTACTTGTAAGCTAAGTTTAACCATTACAAGAAGTAATATCTTAGATCTTTCTAAGTCCTAACTTCTAACTGTTAACATGATATGAAATGTTATAATTTATAAAATGAAACATGAATAATGAAATGAAATGAAACAACTTTAGTCTTTCACGAAGCATCATATTCATAATTCACAATCATTACCAAATTGAGTTATAATTGCCAAGGCCCAACTTCAAACTTCAATTTTCATTGTCACAGTGATATATTGTTTACAAAAAATATCATTATGATATGAAAGAGTCAAGATTCAAGAGTCAAGGACTCAAAACTCAACAGTTATGAAAACTAAAGTCCAATAGAAACTAAAAAAGACAAGTAAACTGTAAATGATAAATCTACATGTGGCCCTTGCCACGAGAGTCTCCAGGAGTATAAGGAGGTCGTGGTGGTCTTCTCGGAGTCTCTCGCACAGACCGACGACCAGAACTAGAACCTCCACGTGAGGGTGTAGATGAAGGTGGCGGCAGCAAAGGAACAAGACTCGGACCTCGAGCACTGCTACTGGATGGTGGAGGTGGAGGTGGAGGTGGCATGGAAGCATCATCTTCATCCCTTACAAGTTCCTCTTCCAGTTCTTCAATATGTACAATGCCATCCTCCAAATTGTCATCCTCTGGGTGATTGCCCCAAATTCTATATGTGGGATCCTCATTAGCCCGATCACAGTAATGACTCAACAACCTCAAGTTGTAGTGCACATAAACCAAGCTTTCTGCTCGGTTTTCATTGAGTCTGTTCCTTTTCACATTGTGTATGTAGCTGTAGGTGCTCCAACACCTCTCTGCAGAAGAAGTATTTACAACCTGTGAAAGAACTTTTTTTGCCAATTTTGGCAAAAGTCCCTGCCCGCCATGTGTTTCCCACCATGTGAGAGTATCAAATCTATCTCTATCGTCCATTGCATGGAAGTTACCATACAAACCAGTGCCACTGAAGTATCTGCCTATTTCAAGGCGCACAGCTGCACATTCCTCCCTGTCAGGTACCAATTTTTCTAATGCTTCCAGATATCCTCTAGTTACCTCTGGATCTAAATGGGGTTTGGTCCTAACCCCACCCCCTGCTGCAGGTTGGCCCAACCAAGACGTAGAGTAGTATTTTGGCGTAAGGATATACGCCAAGCAATGTAGTGGAAGATTAAGTCTATTCCACTGTTCACACACACAATCATGGATCAGTTTGTACAAGTTGGCATCTCTGTTATGAACAACATCTTTTATTTGCCCCAACATGGTGTCCATCTGCTCATACACCTCGCCAATCACTGGTTTGTTTGTATCTGCAAACCGAATCATGTGATAAATGGGCTTGGTGAAATCCAAAACTTGCCTCACACTTGTCCAAAATTGGCCATCAAGAGCGGCCTCCTCCACCATTTCAAAACCTCCCCTGTCAGCTGCATTTGTAGCCCTTTCCTTCAATACCTGCCAATGTGGCCTTGATACCATGCTAGCCATTGACTCTCTTACCTTCAAAAGGCGCTTGAAGGTGAGGTAATAGCTATCAAATCTCGTCTTCGCAATCTTCAACAACTCCAATCTCGAGTGACTGCGGAAAAGGCCATGGGTATTGCTATGATTTGTAATAAATTTTATCATTTTTTTGCCTTTTTTGTACAAACCACCAATCCATTGGTATTGTTCATTTTTGTTCTTGACAATATCATGCAACAGAAGGTTCAATGTGTGAACCAAACATCCAGACCAAAATATATTGGGGTATTTGTCCTCAATAATTGCTCCCGCTGCCCTACAATTAGCAGCATTATCAGTTATGACTTGGATGACA
>APFE031599417.1:261138-276459 GCA_000404065.3 Pinus taeda | reverse complement strand
AATTACACCAGGATGTGTTGGGTATACTTGCTGAAAATTAAATCAAAAGCTTTTCAAACTTTTGGAAATTTCCATGCATGGATTGAAAATGATGCACAATCACATATTGTCTCCCTTCATATTGATAATGGAAAATTATAAACTTCTAGTGAATTTGAAAGTTATCTTCACCAACATGGGATTCAACATCAAACCTTGTTTCCATACAATCCTCAACAATATGGTGTAGCTAAAAGAATGAACATGACTATTTTGGATATGGTTTGCTCCATGATGTTTTAAAAAAATGTAAGGCTGGTTTATTGGGTTGATACAGTTATGTGTGCAATATATGTCAAAATTATGTGTCTATGTCAAGCTTTGAAAAATAAGACTCCTTATGAAATTTGGTATGGCCACATTCCTTTGGTAAAATGTCTTAGGATTTTTGGTTTCACCTGTTATGCCTTGATTCCTAAGGAAAAAATAATTAAGATTGATGAAAGGAATTGAAAGTGAATCTTCTTGTGGTATTTAGATATCACAAATGCATATCATCTCTACGATGAGGTACATAAGAACTTTGTATTGTCTAGAGATGTGATTTCTCTTAAATCTTCCAAGACTAACAATATTGTTGAGTGGAAACTTGATTATTTGGATAGATTCAATCATGCAAATAATTATCATGAATTTTATAATGAGATTCCAGATATTTAAGAGGGGTATCCCTATCTTATATTAATCTATGGAATCTCCTTTTGAAGCATCATCTCCTCCTCATGAAATTCTAACCACTCCTTCAAATCAGGAAGACCCTTTAAGTGATGTGATTGATAGGATTGGAAGGCTAGAATTGATGCAACCCCATATCAATTAATATAGAAATGTGGACCATCTCAAAAGGTCCCCCAAAATGCCTCAATAAAACACTTGAAATTTTTTATCTTGATAAGGTCAGAAAAATAGGAACTACGAGTTCCACCAAACAAAATGGAGGTGATGATTTTGATTCAGTTGATGATATGGATGTTTCTTATGATTGTGAATTAAATTTGTCTGCTAAATTTGAACCAACTTCCTTTAAAGAAACCACTTATCATGATGAATGGAAATAAGCAATGAAAAATTAGTATTATGCTATTAGAAAAAAATGAACATGGGAGTTGGTATATCCTCCATTTGGAACCAAATTAATTGGCTACAAGTGGGTCTACAAGAACAAGTATAAATAAGATGACTCACTTAACAAGCACAAAGCAAGGCTTGTGGAAAAAGGGTTTTCATAGAAATAAGGTGTTGATAATGAATATACCTTTGCCCCCATAGAAAAATGGGTCGCCATCTAGACTCTCTTTTCCTTGGCAACTCAAAAATGGAAAGAAATTCCATCTGATGGATGTGAAGGCTACCTTCTTGAATGGAGACTCAAAATAAAATTTCTTCATTTCTCAAATAAAATGCTTCATTGTGAAGGGACAAGAACAAAAAATATGAAAACTTATCAAATCCTTATATGGCCTAAAACAACCACCATGAGCATTATATGAAAATTTGACTAAGAATGTTTTGAAAATATTTCAAACACTTTAATATTTATGATGCAACTGTATTTTTCAAGAAATTTGGTATAAGTTTTTTCTATATTGTGGTATATGTAGATGATCTACTAATAACAGGGAATACTAAAAACTCTATTGCATCAATAAAGAAAGGATTTGAGACAATAGATTTGGGACACCTTCACTATTGGACAATTGGCATTATATGTTTGGCTAGTGGCAGTAAGTGTGTTGGCATTGATGTCAATAGTCATCCTGGGAGATCAAGCTAGCCAGTTGGCATTGCCTGATAGTTAGCAAGTGTGTTGGCATTGATTTCAACTTGATTATCATTGATGTATGTGCTAGCATGATGTTAGGCAAGACAACATTGATGTCCACTAGGCTAGTTGTGATAGAAATATATTCTAGCATTGATATGCTTCGTGTATCAAGATCAGGAGGATTCCCATGGTGTTGTAGTGTTTTATAGAGAATCATCATAGTAGTAGGCCTATTGGAGAAGCCATAAAATGATGACTATGGTGGTTGGGAGTCCCATGCTTTATAAGATATTCTACCTTAAGAGATCAACTCATATACTCTTGGATATAGCATAGTTAGTTATTTCTTAGAAAAATATTTCCAATGGTCTGTGGAAGTCCATAAATGGATGTTGGGATCAAAAGTTATCTATATCCAAAGTAAGGATCTTGAATTCCTTAGAAGCAGGAAAAATTTTGGAACCAGGGAAGCAAGCCAAATTTCGAAACTTCAAAATTTCACAAGTCAGAGTCTCGAGACCTCAGAAGGACGGAATACTAAAACCCCTCGGAACTTTAGAATTTCGGAGGTCAAAGTCTCGAGACCTCAGAAGGACGGAATATCAGAACCCGTCAGAACTTCAGAATTTCAGAATTTCATTACTTATTGTTAATTAATATTTTTTTTAAAGCGTCGAGGTTTGCAGGGATTAGGGATATATAAAGGAAATTATTTGCAAAACCAAGGAATGAGGGACCCTTCCTCTCTCCTCAGATAGGGCACATGGAAACAATTGATTGGCCCTTAGAAGCTTACAGTGGCAGATGACATCGACATGACACAGTTGCATGAAGGATATGTGCTAGTGAGTTTCAGCATTATTGGGTGGCCTCATGGGGAAAATCCTAGTGACATATGTCCCCACTAAGGAGATGCCACGTTGTGTATGACAAGAGTATGATGTCATCCTAGGAGCATATCGAAGCTCAGAGATTTTGTAACTCCTCTGTAATTGAAATTTGAAGAAAGTTTTGAAGCAAGTAGCTTTGATGTTGTTGGTACTTGGTCATGGAGCCCAAAGAACCAAAGGAGTGAAGGGCTTAGCACCTAAGTATTGTGGAGACACCACATGATAATATTGGAGGTTGAAGATTTTGTAACTCCTCTGTAATTGCATTTTGGGAAAAGTCTTGATACTAGGGAGCTTCTATGTTGTTGGCACTTGGTCATGAAACCCAAAGAACCAAGGGCGTAGTGAATGGCTTAGCACCTAATTGCTATGAAGAGGCCACATGCACGAAGGGATGTCATATATTTCACAACTCCTCTGTAAATGCATTTTTAGAAAAGTCTCGATGCCATGGAGCTTAGATGTTGATCGGTGTTTGGTCATGGAGCCCAAAGAACCAAGGGTGTAGAGCAAGAACACAACAAGATTGGCCCCCGACAAGATCCTGAAGGGCTTAGCACCTAAGTTCTATGTCGTCGGTCATAGCACCAAGTCCTATGGTGAAAAAAAAATAAGAGGTGAAGCAAAAGGGCTAAAGGCCAATATCGAAATATCTTGATTTCATAATATCCTGCCTTAATAAAGTTATAATATGTGGGGCTCTGAAATTGAAACACGGAGATTGATGAATGATGAATGAGTTGGTGTCTAAGTAAATGTACATAGTAAGGCTGGTGTTGCAGGAGTAATGGTGACTATAGATATCATTGATTCAATGTAGAAAGGACCATGATTGTATAGATTCTTTAATGGAGTAATGATGACTGTAGAGGTCGTTAATTCAAGGAAACAAGGGCCACATTTGTGCAGGATGATTTAAATGAGTTTGTCATGAGCTGAGACAAGCCATCCCTAATCTTTCTTTCGTACTAAGAGAAATTGAATGAATATCAGAGCCTGAGGTATAGGATATTTATTCATAAAAGGAACAAGAGCCTTGTTGGAGTGTGTAGGATTGACTGAGGATTTATATCTAAACATGGGAACAGTCAAATGCCCATCCTCATGTTTAATGCAACAAGAATGAGTGAGAGAATAGAGTCCATTCTCAATGGTTAATGAGGTTGTAGTGACCATGTATTATATGAAACACAAGGATGGAGAAGCAATGCATAGGTACAATATGATAGTGTGAATGGCAGAGTGATGGCTGACAAAGAAAGCATCGTTCATTGTGTGAAAGTGAAACAAAACACAGGATTGCAGTTGAGAAAAGTGGGGGGAAGCAACATTGTTTCTAGTGAGTTGTGTGAAGATATTTGTGGGTGTGTGTAAACTAACGAGGACAGGCCAAGTCCAACATTGTTGCAGCGAGAGGTTGAGAGTGCCTATGTAGAGAAAAGAGACCTAGAGTGAGCCTGTGCTATTGCATGAGAGGCTAAGAGAAATTGTGGAATAGAAGGGGTCGAGTGTTGAATGTATGTTGTTGAGAGTAGAGGGCCAAGAACAGTATGATGTAGTGGTGTGGACAGAGTGCCAAGAAAGCTATGATGAGTGATTATTGTTGAGCAGAATAGTCGGTTGTTTAGAGTGAGAAGAGGAATGAGAATATTGCATGGGACAAGGACTAAGGAGAACAAAGAGATGAAAATAGGCAGAGACTCTACCAATTAAAATGAGCAGTAAGTTTTATTTAGAGTGTGGGTTGGAACCTGCATACAGGAAGTTGGTGTTTCCATCTCTAGTGGGTGTCTGAAGGAATCTTGGGGATTCATGCCTCCTACAAGTTGGTGTTTGCATAAATCCAAAGAGCTACAAGTTGGTTCTTGCAACAAATCTATAAAGTTGGTGCTTCACATGGTGCTTTTCGTAAGTTGATCAGGTGTCTAAAAATGGAGGGAGTTGGTGCTTCCTCTTAGTGGGTGCTAGAAAACAATAAATGGGAGTTGGTGTTTCCTGTGAGTGGTGGCTCACAAACAGATTCTTGTAATAGAGTAGATGCTCTTATTTTTACATCAATAACAAAAACAAGCTTAATGGTTTTTTCCAGGAAGGGTTTCCATGTTAAGCCTTCGTGTCTCATGTGTTTGCTGCTCATGATGTGTATGCTTGTATTGTCTAATATGGATACTGTTATGGTTTCTCTCATTTAGTGGATGCTAAGTTTGAATAAGTAAAGGAAACTTTTGACAAAATATTAAAATAGCCTTAATATTGTCAGCCTTCCTCTCAATATTAACAGTGTTTCCAACACTCACTACTATTAAGGCACTAAAGCAACCCAACATCTAAGGTATATATTCCTCTATCAAAAGAAGTATATTGGAGAATTGTTGAACAAGTTTCGACTGGATGAATGCAATCCTTTTTCTATTTTAGTGGAAAAAAATATGAAACTCACATCTAAAGAAGGAAATAAATTTGAGGATGTAATTAAGTAGACACATCTTTCGCAAAGCCTTATCTACCTCACCACTGCTAGAGAAGATATTTCATTTTTTGTTGGAACCCTTTCTAGGTTTATGCAAAATCATTATGAAGGACATTGTTCTACTCCAAAAAGAGTTCTAAAGTACCTGAAAGGAAATCAAGAGTTTGGACTCAAATATTCATAGAAGGATAACTCATTGGATATTATGATTCAAAATTTGAATGAGATAAGGAAAATGGAGTGTCTAATTTAGGTATATTATGAGTCATGGATTAGGAGTTGTCTCCTAGAGGCCACACAAACAGTCAATTCCAGTAGATTCCACAATAGAGGTAGAATATGTGGCAATTACAGAAGAAGCAAAAGCAATTGTGTGGCTTAGGAAATTTTTTGAAGAAATTTAGGAGAAACAGGTAAACTCTATATTGGTTGTTGATGGTATCCATTCGATATCCTATAGGTTTCCTATAATGTTGTGCGATCAAGTTTGATTTTCATAATTCAGTATATATAATTATTTTTGCTTGTTGACATGTATTTCCTGTTGACTCCACTGTTAGTAACTGTTTATTTTAACTATGGAAATTCAATTAGTATTATGATTGTTTTACTTTCTTAATTTATATCTTCATATTTCATTGTTATGATGTTATGTAACCAGCTCACAAAATAGAAGATGAGATAGATCAACGACTTCAAAATTAGCCTCTTCAAGGGGGAAACCTCCTTTACATTACTCAAATGAACAATTCTTGGATGATTCAGATGACAAAACCTCCTTTCTATATATAGGAGTCTAAGGGATCACAATATAATCAGAGCCGACATAAAAATAATAATGTAAGGGCACAACCATAACAATAGTGGGATTCTATGAGGCAAAATAATAACATTATGGGGACTACATGGGCACAAAAATAACAATCAGGGGCTACGCTGACAATAACAATGAGGGAATACACTAGTATTATGGGGACCTAACATGCCCCTCTCCTTCAAAAAAGTGTTATCCTCAATGGTTGAGTATTTTTGGATGCTTTTGTATAAAATTATCATCCTCCCATGTGGAATCTTCAGCGGGTAAGTCCTTCCACTTGATGAGATAATCTGAAATTGATCGATTTTGTAGTTGTTGAGTTGTTGTTTTCGTGATTTCTTCAAGTTCCAATATGGTTTTTCCTTCCTCATCAAGTTTTGGCAATATTGTTTGAACTGGGAGTTTGTCACTTATAACCTTCTTTAAGCATGAAACATGGAAAACTAGGTGCACTTGGGAAGATGCAAGAAGTTCCAATTTGTATGCCATAGTACCAATATTTTGCAACACATTTTAAGCACCATAATACTTTGGTGATAATTTATTATCCTTCTTAGCTTGCTTGAGGGACATTTATTTGTATGGTTGTAGCCGTAAAAATACCCAGTCACCTACATCAAAACTTCTTTCATCACGATGTTGATCCACCTGTTGTTTCATTCTATTATGCACCAAAATGAGGTTATCCTTTAGGAGTTAGAGAACTTGTTGTTGATGCTTGATGTGATCTTCCACTACTTGAACCTTAGAATGATTGTCCAAGAATTTTTGGAGACCAGGAGAAATTGATTATTTTGATGTTGAACATCTAGTGAACATAATTGTGCAATTACACCCTGTTGTTCTTTCTTTAGAATCTTTGCCATTAGAGTTGATTATCTTTCTTGGTTTCCATGAGATACCCCTTAATTCAAATTCCATTCATTCCCAAAAAAAAATCAAGAAAAGTTCTTGAAAATTAAAAGCTATCATACCCAAAGATTTTAACCATTAGACTCCTAGTATAACATCAACACCACCCATTGGAATGGACAGCATTGGACTATTCAATACATATTTTCCCATGGATAACTTGATATTATGGCACATTCCAAAGCAATTTATGGTTCCTCCATTTGCAACCATCACCTGAAACTCTAGAGTTGGATATAGGAAGCAATTCAATTCATTGTCTCTCTTACAATGAATAAAATTATGGGTACTACCTGAATCAATCAACGCTATTACCTTTTTATTCTTGATATCTCCTTCTATCTTGAGAGTTTGAGGAGTGGTAATTTTTGTCAATGCATTACAAGTTATAGATGAATTAATTTCTTCTTTCTCTAGGGTTGGTTTCTGGTGTATATCCTCTTATTTTGATGTTTCTTGTTCGCTTTCTTCCTCCTCTTCATAATATATGTAAATTAATTTATTCTCGGCACACTTATCAGCTTTAATGTATTTTCTATCACAACTGTAGCAAAGCCCATTTTATCTTTTTTCTTCCAATTGTTGTGGTGTCAACCTTGTAGGTTGTGGAAGGCTAGGAGTAACAACACTTCCATATTTATAGTTATGAGTGGTAGGCTTCTTTGTTTCCATAATTTTACTTTCATTTCTCCTTGCCAACCTGAATGCCTTCTCCAATGAATCAGGTTCCCAAAGGTTAACCTCATGTTGGATGTTATCCTTTAAATTCCCTATAAAGACATCAATCCTATGCTCCTCAGGAATATCATTTACCCTAATATTCAATTTTTGGGAGTCCTCAATGTGCTCGGCCATTGAACCCTTTTGTTTCAGATTTATCAATTGGTTAAAGAAGGTGTTTCTCTTTGTATACTCATAATGTGCTATCATTTACTCTATTAAAATTGACCAAGAGACAATTTTTTACGAGAGAAAAGCCATCGATACCATACAAACTGATTGGGTTCCAAATATAAAACTACAATACGTACCTTTTGTGTGTTTTTCACATTATGGAGATCAAAATATTGCTCCATCTATAGTATCCATGTTACGAGATCCTTTTCATCGAACTCCCTCATACATATCTTTGGAATGTGGTGGGTCTTCAATCCAACATTAGAGCCTATGAAATCATGATTAGCATTTCTTTTTTTTTCATCATGAGTTTCCTCTACTACCTTTTCACCCTTAGCAACCATTTCTTGTAGCAACTTTGTTGATTTTTTCTTCAAATTTTCAATGTTTCTTTTAAGTTTTAATTCTACACCATTGATCTTAGCTTCCATGCCATTCTTTAAACCATGCATATTATCTTTTGTAACGTTTTGTGAGAGCGAAATCTATTGCACTTGGTCTCGAAATTTTGATATATCATGTTGCATTTCTTCCTCTTCTTCATGTGTCATAGTAGAGTTTTCAAGTCCCTTGCTAGGCGTTTCCATTTTCTTTCTCCGGGTCATCAATTAATCATAAGTATGCTTCACTATGCCCTTTTAATAACTTCAAACTAATTTCTCAAACAAAACTTATGAAAATTTAAAAAAATACACACTTTTTTTCGCTTTGTAGGAGCATGATATTGAATCTTGTGTATCTCTGTAATTTCAGATCTCCACGGTCAGAAATTTCATCCTGTGGTAGCCCTCTGAGTCCTCTTTCCAACCCTACAATTCAAATCAAGATTTGATTCTTCAGGAAAGATTTATGCCCGATATCCCATGATGACATGTTTTAAGTAGTCAAACCCTAGAATATAAAGCTCTGATGCCAAATATTATGCAACCAGGTCACAAAATAGAAGACGAGATAGATCAACGACTTCAAAATTAGGCTCTTTAAGGGGAAAACATCCCTTAAATTACACAAATGAACAATTCTTGGATGATTCAAATGACAAAACCTCGTTTCTATATATAGGAGTTTAATGGGTCACAATATAATCAGAGCCGACATAACAGTAATAATGTAAGGGCACAACAATAACAATAGTGGGCTTCTATGGGGCACAATAATAAAAATATGGGGACTACATGGGAACAAAAATAACAATAAGGGGGCTACACTGACAATAACAATGAGGGAATACACTAGTATTATAGGGACCTAACATATGATTGGATGTATCTAGTTCCTAACGAATGAATCATTATTTCATTAATAAGAAAGTAAAATAATCATTTAATTTCTTTTATGGTTTTTAATGTGAATTCATTAAAGCAATTTCTAATTTTTTTCAGGTTGTTTAGAAGATTCAACAAGTCATTTATGATCTCTCTCTTTCTTTTTCAATTTACTTTCACATTAAAAGTCAATATTATTTTATAGTTTAGAATCATTCTTTCTGCTTAGAATTTAAATTATTCTTTAAATTTTTTATAACATTCTCTCTGTGCAAATTAGATTTTCTTCCGATGATTCTATAAAATGTACATTTGTATATAATTGTTAACCTTTAACCACTTGTAAAAATTAATGTACGATACTTAGAAGAGATTTAACGATTTCTTTCTCATAAGGGAAGGAAATATTTGGCCAACAGAGCCATTAAACCCATTAGGAATAGCCATATCAAACGTATTGAGTTATTTAAATAACCTTGGTCCAGGTTGTCTCCTCTTGTTGATGAGTCATCATTTATGAACGTCAAAAAATGGTTCTAGAAGGACGGCCTTATTAGGCTTTAATTGCTAAAGGGAGTCATAAGAAACCTCCAACCACTTGCTCCCTAATTCTCACTCATAGTCATTCAATTGCTCCAATGAATGAAATTGCTTCTATATCTCATCCTAATTTGGTTTTAGCAGCACCTTATCACTTTGAGCACACTGCCACCCAAGTTCAATCTGAGATTTCTGATATGATTCAAAATTCCCAGGTAGTTTTGTCGAAAACTCAAGTCATATTAGAAAGAGTTAGTAGTGTTGAGGGAAAAATGTCCCAACGTCTTGCATCACACCTTGATTTACAACTTGATGACCCTATTTTTTTTTATCCACAACCATAAGATTCCCAAACAATCAATACATTCAATCCAAGATTGCATGATATTTTTATTGGTCAAGTCAATCCAAATCAACATATTGACCCTAATCAATAGGTCGATCCTAATCAGCAAGCGGCAGATTTACCCTCTAGTGAACCTCTACCACTTGCACAAGAGAAACCTTAACTAGCATCAAGAAGAGTTGGTCCACTACCTTCACCACCTATTTCATCTTCCTCTTCTTATAGAAAGTATTCTTCTGATGAAGAGAGCCCTGAGAATTCTTCATCAACTGAATCACAAACATCATAAAAGAACAGATATGGAAAATAATTAGGTAAATAACTAGGCCAATCATCAGGAAAATAATCCTACTACACCTCCGCTTGATCTACATATAGTTTTTGTTCCAAGTTTCCAACATTCTTTACCAAAAAAAACCTCATAAGTTTATCCCTCAATTTGACCATGATTCTAAGAAACCTATAAATTACCATATCCAGAGATTCATGTTAACTCTCAAGAAAAAAAAAATTCAACATGAAGATGTTGTCTGCAAAGTGTTTCCTTTATAACTTTAATGGAAAATCCTTCACATGGTATTTCTTCTAACCACCTCAAAGTATTACATCATGGGGTCAATTTGAGACTACTTCTGTTGAAAAAAATTCTAAAGATCAAACTCTTCAAGTCTTGGTGATGGAACTCTCCAACATGAAAATGGATCCAAAAGAAAGGATCAAAGGTTTTAATGCAAGGTTCCAATATTTAAAAAATAATATTCCTACAGAATCTATGCCTCCACAAAATCTTATAGTTGCCTATTATGTCAAATTCTTACCTATGAACATTGCCATGTGGGTGAAAAGAGCCCAAAAGGAAACTCTTCAAGAAGCTTTCAATGAAGCTATATTGGTTGAGAAACATATGGTTATCCCCAAGGAAAATATTAATATTCAAAGCGAATATGTTTCTTATTCTCAAAAGAAACTTAAGGTACCCCGTAAACTACCTTAAACTAAGAAAGATCAAGGAGCCTTAGACCTTGAAAGACTGTAGAAGGTTCTTAATAAATCATCAAATGAAATTGTTGATCTCAAAAAGAATGTAGGAGAAGGACCTTCCAATAGGGGAATTTTTAAACCTCCTTTTAGGAAGTCATTTCATAATCCCAAAAATAAATCAACTCCACCTATTGAACAATTGAATGCTAAAGGATTAGGGAATATTCTTCAATATTTGATATTAGGGACTAACTCATCTTTTGGTGAGGAAAAAAATGAACCAGATGAAGTTGAAGATAATGAGGAAATGGTTTTTGATGATGAAGAACAATCTCCTCCTACCTCGAGAAACCTTGTTGATCTAACCCATCATTTGTTTGAGGAATATCATGAAAGTGTTTTCATAAATTAACATCCTTATAGCACCCTAAAAAAATACTTCAAATGATTAAAATCCTTCTACCTCTATCAAAACCAAAAATTTAAAGAAACAACTAGAGACACCTAAAAAACATTCTATCCCATATTTGGAATATGATCTCATTGAATATCTCAAAAAGCATGAAATTCAACATTTCAATTCATGAGTTGATGAAATTTCCTTTGATACAATAGAGTGCTCAATAGAGTTTGGCTTAATTTCTTGGTAAGACAAAGGCTCCTCCAAATAATGAATTGGATAATTTTGAAAAAATATGGACAGGTCTAGTCTCTATTAAAAAATGCCCCTCAAATAATTCCCCCACACAAACAAAGAAGGCTAATGTTCCTCCCTTTTGCTTACTTTTGAGATTTACAACAGGAATGTGCATAACTATATGGTTGTCTCTGGAGCCTCCTTTAATATTATGTCTCTTCCTGTTTGTAAGAAACTAAATGTGGACATTAATTCATCTGAAAAATTCTCGAGCTTGATCGCACAAATGTTAAGCTTGTGGGAGAATTGAATGATGTGCTTATTATACTTTCCTCTGATCATAAGATTCATTAGATAATAAAAATTGTTGTTGTTGATATACCTCAAGCTTATGATTTATTTTAAGAAAGGACTAGTCACAATGCTTGAACAATACCTTGCTTTGATTGGTCACATTTTGGCTGCCTTGGAAAGTTTAGCCAAACAAAATAAGGATCAATAGGGAATGATACATGCAACATACTATTACTGATCTAAACGATACTAATCAACCAATCTTACTAAATGATTCTCCTGTGAAAAAATTTGGCATTAACATGTTTTTTGGCAATTTTATTGTTGATATTTCTCCTTTCCTAAATTCTCAATAGCAAGGTGAACTTTCATCTCGTACTAAGTTGGTCACACCATATAAAACTTTGATTGATGCGAATATTGTGGAAAATGATGAAGTGTGATCCTTCTATTTTGATGGATCTAGATCAAAACAAGTTGTTGGTGTTGGTTGTTTGTTACTTGATCCTATGGGAAAGAAAATGTTTATTGCATGTGGATTAGCATTCAATTGTATAAATAATGTTGAAAAGTAGGAAGCTATGATTCAAGGAGTCAAAAAGGCCATTGATCTTAATGTTAAAGTGTTGATTGTATTGGGCAATTCTGAAATTATAGTCAAATACGGAATTCTATTCATTGCATTTCTTCTCATCTAAGGAATTATCAAAAAGAGGTATGGAAGTCACTATCTAATTTCCTAGCTTTTAATATTACTTCCATTCATATAACTAGTAATCAAGATCAATGACTTCTCCACGAAGGTAAAAAACTCGAGAATCATCTCCCCCTGTCTTTTTACAGCATTAAGAGAATTTCATCCATTACTTTTACCCTTCGTTTGAGAGGGGGAGCTGTAGGACAGTCATCCTCAGCTAAAGCATCTTCTTACAAAGGCATTGTCCATGCTTAGAGGCCTAAGAAAACAGCTCCACCAGCTCAGGCTCCCAAGCCTTTTCTGGTGGACAAATTGGAGGAAACCCCCTCCATTGAAATCATGCATCCATCGCTGGATGAGCAAACCCAAAAGTTTGCAGATCACGCCATTATTTGCAAGTTCAATGGGCTATGGCCACGCACAGTAGACCTCTACCAATGGCTTCACTCTAACTGGACCAACAACTGCAAGGTGTTGTTCTGCTCAAAGGGCTTCTTCATTGTAGTGTTCGCTTTTGAAGAGGATTACCAAAAAGCTTTAACTGAGGGCCATGGTTCTGGGGCTCAGCAGGGTTATTCCTCACCCCTTGGTTCCCAGATTTCGATCCTGCTACAACAATCATCACCAAGCTCCCTATCTGGGTGAGACTTCCAAATCTCCCGGCACACCTTTGGCATTTTGTTGTATTCCAAGGGATTGGCAACTCTCTAGGCCGCTTGCTAGACACAGATGTCTCTAGAGGGGAAATGGGTCTATACACCTTTGCCAGAATCTGTGTAGAAATAGATATGAGCAAAGGTCTCCCTGAACAGATCAATCTCAAAATTGGAGACTTCCATTGGACTCAGACCTTGGATTACAAGAACACAGCCTTTCGCTGCCGAAACTGCCATCACACTGGGAACCTTCAGAGTTCATGTCCCACGATGGCTGCCCAAAAGAAGAAAGTCAACCCCAAGTAGAAATCCAAGAGTTGGCAGCCCCATGATCCTCCCCCATGGATGACTTTGATTTCAGTTCAGATGAAGAGGAAGAGGATGCGGAAGGAATGGAAACAAAGCTGGCACAAGATCCGCCCTCGACGGATCCTAAGGATTTGTCTGTCCCATCAATCTCACAGAAACGAAATCATGAATCCTCCACCTCAGACTCAGACAAGGATTCCTCCCCATCAGCACCGCTCAGCTTGCAAATCATGCCGGTTCAGCAGAGTCCTCCTAATTGGATCAAAGTTAGTAAAAAGAAAGGGAAAAAATGTCGAATAGTTGATTCTACACATGTTGGGTAGAATCCTCTGTTCTGTTCTTGCTCCTCTGTTCTTCTTGTTTCTTCTCGCTCAGTTCAGCTCTCTTCTCTTCTTCTTAGGAGCCGAGGTGGATAGCCTATCCTTTCTGGCAGCCTATGTTCTCGCCTCTCTTGGTTGTAACTGCTTATTGTACCATACGTCCTCTTAATAGAATTAGTTTTACTGAGAAAAAAAAAAGTAATCAAGAAACAAATTTATTAGCAAATGTTTCATCTATATTGATATTTGTTGAAGGATTTGAGATTGATTCATCTTCTGTTGAGTTAATTTTTGACCGTATATTCCTAAAATATCACAAATTGATGTGTGTTTGATGATGACCAACATATTATTAATTTTATACATATGGAAGACAATTTCCAAGACACGGTAATTGATGAAATCACTCACAAAGAAAATATTTCAAACTTTTTGAAAGTTCATGAACAATGGTCAGTGGAAGAAACATTTAATCTAGTAAACTCTACTCTGAAATATGCTTTCAAGTTAGAAAAAATTTATGATCTTCATGATAATTTTAAAGGGGATGTAAATTGCAAAACTAATAGTTCCTCTATGAGATATGAAATTGTCAATCTAGGAACCGAATCTAATATGAAAAACATTAATTTAGGGAGTATTGCAAAAGAAAAATAAGAATTCATTTGATTGTTCGAGTATAAATATGTATTCACTTGGACATAAGATGACCCAAAGCCTTTTGGCCCTAATGTAATACAACACATGATTCCAACGAAACCCAAAACAAAACATTTTCAACATAAATTAAGAAAAAATGATCCTAGCCTTGAACCTACGACTAAAAGAAAATTAAATAAACTTTTAGCAGCTAAAAAAATCTTTCTTGTCCATCTCACTAAGTGGGTTTCCTATTTGGTTCATGTGAGAAAGAAAAACGGGGATATTTGACTTTGTGTCGATTTCCACAATCTAAACAAAGCCTTAGATAAAGAAACTTCCTTGTTCCACCAATGGAACAAATTTTATAGTGTGTATCTGGTTCTAAAATGATGTCTTTATTGGACATTTTTTCAAGTTACAACCACGTTATGGTCTCTCTTGCTGACCAGCTCAAGACTACCTTTAGAAATCCATGGGGCACTTTTTCCTACAAGAAGATGCCTTTTGGGTTGATTAACACCAGGGCCACTTTCTAGAGAGCAATTGTTATGAAACCAGCTCAAGAAAAGATAAAAAAGATAGATCAACGCCTTAGAATTCAGCCTCTTCGATGGGGCAACCTCCTTTACATTACATAAATGAACAATTATTGGATGATACAAATGAAAAAACCTCCTTTCTATATATAGCAGTCTAAGGAGTCACAATATAACCCAGCCGACCTAATAATAATAATATAAAGCCACAAAAATAACAATAGAGGGATTCTATGGGGCACAGTAATAACATATGGGGACAATAGGGGCACAACAATATTAATAAGGGGTATAACTACAATAGTAAT
>APFE031599417.1:242302-258490 GCA_000404065.3 Pinus taeda | reverse complement strand
AATTCATCCAGTAATTCATCAATGACAGGAATGGGAAACTTATCTTTAATAGTGAGCTTGTTGAGCTCCCTATAATCCAGACACATGCACCATGATCCATCCTTCTTGTGCACCAATACTACTAGAGCAGAGAAAGAACTAACTCTGTTGAATTATACCAGCCTCTAGTATTTCTGCAACCATACGTTCAATTTCACTATTTTGGACATAGGGATATCTGTACGGCCTGATGTTTGGAGGAACAATTCCTGGAATTAGATGAATACCATGATCATGATCACGCACAGGTGGGAGACCTTTAGGAGTCTCAAATACCTTGGAATGATTATCCAGGACTTTTTTGAGATATGGAGAAATAGATGATTCCGATGTGGAAACATCTAGCGAACATAATTGTGCAATTAAACCTCTTTGTTCCTTTTTTAGAAGCTTTGTCATATCATTAGAGCTGATTATATTTCCTGGTTTCCCTGCAATACCCCTTAATTCAACTTCCTTTCCTTCCATAGAAAATTTGATGAAAAGTTCTTGAAAATTAAAAGCTATTGTACCCAAGGATTGTAGCCATTCAACTCCTAGTACAACATCAGCACCTCCATTGGAATGGAAAGCATTGGGCTAGTCAATACATATTCTCCCATCAATAGCTTGACATTATGGCACTTTCCAAAGCAATTTATTGTTCCTCCATTTGCAGCCATCACTTGACACTCTGGTGCTAGATATAAGAAGCAATTCAATTCTTTTGCTACCTTACATGAATAAAATTGTGGGTACTTCCTGAATCAATCAACACTATTACCTTTTTCTTCTTGATTTGTCCTTCTATCTTGATGGTTTGAGGAGTGGTAATTCAAGCCAATGCATTACAAGATATGGTCGGATTCATTTCTTCTTTATCTAGGCTTTGTTCCTGGAGTATATCCTCTTCTTTTGAACTTTCTGGCTCCTTTTCTTCTTCCTCTTCACAATCTATGTAGAATAATTTCTTTTTAGCACACTTATGACCTTTAGTGTATTTTCTATCACAACTCTAACAAAGCCCTTTTGCTCTTTTTTCTTCCAATTGTTGTGGTGTCAATCTTATAGGTTGTGGAAGACTAGCGGCAACACCACTTCCGTCTTTATAGGTGTGAGTGGTATGCTTCCTGGTTGCCATAATTTTGCTTTCCATTTTTCTTGCTAACCTGAATGCCTTCTCTAATGAATCAGGTTCCCAAAGGCGAACATCATGTTGGATATTATCCTTTAAAGACCCTATGAACACATCAATCCTATGCTCCTCCGAAATATCTTTTACCCTTATGTTCAATTTTGGAACTCCTCAATGTGCTCCATTATTGAACCCTTTTGTTTGAGACTTATCAATTGGCTAAAAAAAGTGTTGCTTTTTGTATCCTCATAATGTGCCTCAATTCTTCCGTAAAAATTGCCCAAGTGTAAATTGTTTACGAGAGAAAAGCCATTGATACCATACAAACTAATTTGGTTCCAAATATAAAGTTGCCATACGTACCTTTTGTGTGTTTTGCACATTATTGAGATCGAAAAATTGCTCCATCTGTAATATCCATGTTGCGAGATCCTTGCCATCAACTTCCTCATATCGATTTTTGGAATATGATGGGTCTTCGATCCCACATTAGAGTCTATGGAATCATGATTAACATTTCTTTTGTTCGCATCATGAGTTTCCTTTACTACCTTTTCACCATTAGTAGGTATTTCTTGTAGAAAATTTGTCAAATCTGTCTTCATATCTGTCATGCTTGTCTTCAAGTTTGTGTTCAAATCTATCTTCAATTCTTCCATGTCTGTCTTCAAATCCATCTTCCAATCGTCCATCTTAGCTTCCACACCCTTTATCTTAGATTCCATGCCATTTATCTTAGCTTCTGTTAGCTTTTGTGAGGCTGAGATTTTTTTGCACTTGGTCTTGTAATTTTGATATATCATGTAACATTTCTTCCTCTTCTTCATGAGTCATGCTAGAGCTTTCAAGTTCCTTACTAGGTGTTTGCATTTTCTTTCCTTGGGGCATCAGTTACCGATAATAATGCTCTACTAGCCCTTTGAATTCCTTCAAAATAAATTTTCAAACCAATCTTAAGCAAAAATTTAAAAAAATCTACACACCTTTGTTTTCTTCGTAGGAGCTCGATATTTCCTTTGTTGTATCTCTGTACTTTCAGAACATCCAGTTCTGAAATTGCGACCTGTGGTAGCCCTCTGTGTCCTCTTTCCCATGCCACCAGTCTGACCCCAATTGGATTCTCCAATGAAGAGTTATGCCAAATCGCCCACAGTGACCTGATTATAGACCTTTTCAGAAGAGCGAACTTGTAGGAAGTGCCACGTGTCACTATTTTGACCTTTGCCTCTAAAACATATATACAAGAAACTACAATCTGTCCTCTTTCTGTACTTTCTTACGAAATTTCAATTTGATGCTCAGAGTGAAAGTTATGACGATTTTCCCCAGGTCACTTGTTTTGAATGTAATTCAGGATTTTGCAAAAGGACCAACTTCCTCAGATCATATCTACGAAAATATAGCGCAAAAAGCTCTGAAATTCAGACCCGGGATTTAGAACGATGTCTTCGCAAATGGGTTTTTTTTCTACTTCTGAAACATCACAGAAAAAAAAATTTATAGCGAAAATTCCACGATGACCTGTTTGGAGCAGCGAAACCCTAGAATCCAAAGCTCTGATACCAAATGTTATGAAACCAGCTCAAGAAAAGATCGAAAAGATAGATCAACGCCTTAGAATTCAGCCCTCTTCGAGGGGGCAACCCTCCTTTACATTACATAAATGAACAATTCTTGGACGATTCAAATGACAAAACCTCCTTTCTATATATAGGAGTCTAAGGAGTCACAAATATAACCCAGCCAACCTAATAATAATAATATAAAGCCACACAAATAACAATAGAGGGATTCTATGGGGCACAGTAATAACAATATGGGGGCAATAGGGGCACAACAATATTAATAAGGGGTAAAACTACCATAGTAATGGGGTAATCACTAGTATTATAGGGACCCAACAACAATGGACATTAATTTAAGTGACTGGATAAATGAACAAGTTGTCATTTATCTTGATGATGTCATTGCTTGCTCTAAACAAATATCATACCACTTGTCGCACTTGAGGAATGTATTTGAAAGATGTCAGAAATTTGGCATATCCTTAAATCCTAAGAAGTTTGTTTTGTTGTCATTGAAGGTAAATTGTCTCGTTTTGTAGTTTTTAAAAATGGAATGATGATTGATCCTAAGTGAACTCATTCCATTGTAAATTAATCTCACCGTAATTCTAAAAATTCCATGAAATTCTTTCTAGGGAAAATATATTTTGGTAGAAGGTTTATTCTTGATCTTTTTGAGATTGTCAGGCCACTTAAAAAATTGGTTAAAAAGAACTTTGTTTTTAAGTGGGTTGAACAGGAAAAATAAGTATTCCATACAATCAGGAAATCCATATCTAAAGCACCTACTCTAATGGATCCCAATTTTGCCAAACACTTCACTTTGTACACTTTTGCATTTGATAATGCATATGTTGTTTTTCTCACTTAAAAGAATGATGAAAATGATGAAACCCCCATTGCATTTATGAGCTCTTCTTTTAAATGGGAATAAATAAACTATTTAGTTGTAAATAAGCAAGATTTTGTTTTATTTAAGGCAATAAAACATTTTAGACCCTACTTGTTGAAATCCAAAACTAAATTTATTGTCCCTTATTAAAAAGTTCGGAACTAGCTGGTCCAAAAGGAGCTTGGTGAGAAAAGAGCACATTGGATGACAAATCTACAAGAATATGACCTTGAGATCAAACTTGCCTAAATTGTTAGAGGAAAATATCTCTGTAAGTTAGTTGTTGACTCGGTTAATATGCCTAATGATAATCTCTTTTCAAATAATGAAACATTTTTAACTCATAATGAAATTTCACGTGTCCTAGATATTTCTGATTCATGGTAGACTGACATTAAGTTTTTTCTTATGCATGGTATTTCTCCTCCACATTTTTATATAAGGAAAGCAAGAGAAATAAGATCGAAATCAACCCCTTTTCAACTAATCAATAATATTATTTTCCATAAAAATTATGATGGAGTTCTACTTCGTTGTCTGGATTGAGATGATTGTCCAAACAATTTGAAAGAATTATATTCAGGGCTTGCTAGAGACTATTTTGGTAGAGGCACCACAACAAATAAAGTGTTAAGGTTTGGGTATTATTAGCCAATGCTATTTAAATATGCCCATGCCCTAGACCAAAAATGTGAAATTTTTTAGAAAGTTGTGAGTAGAGTCAAGAAGGCCACCTTTCCTTTGCAACCTGTCTTTGTTGATACGTCTTTTCAGCAATGAGACCTTGACATTGTTGATCCTATAAATCCTAACTCATCTCTTCAACATAATTTCATCATAACATCAACAAATTACTTTACAATATGTGTAGAAGTAGTTCCTCTTTGAGTGGTAAATACAAATAAGGTGATACCTTTCCTTAAAACTAATATTATCATTGCTTTTCTTGCTCTAGAACCATTTGCCATTGATAATGCTTTCCAATTTATTCTCTTATTTGAATACATATGATTTATAAAAGGGAATTAAATTCAATATTCAACAAACTCTTACCCCTAGGGTAATGGTCTTGTTGAATTGTCCAATAAAAACTTAATCAAGATCTTGAAAATAACTATAGAAAACCATCATAAAGATTGGCACACTGCTTTATTTAATGCATTATGGGCCGACCGGGTAACCCACAAAGTTGTTATTGGAAATTATCCATTCTTACCCGTATATGGTAGAGAAGCCATACTTCCTCCCAACATCTTTTTTCCATCATTGTAATTGTCCCAAAAAGCTCAAGAAATTGAATGTCCTGCAATGTTAATCATAATTAATGCCTTACTCAAACTAGAGAAAGAAAGAGCCAAAGCCAAGAACAATCTTGATCAACATCAACAAATTGTTAAATGTTGATTTGATGAACATTCTCCCTCTGATAGGAATGTTGACGTAGGGGATTTGGTGCTTAAATGGGATAAATCACATGAAGGGAAAGGAGAACATACCAAATTTCAAAATTTGTGGCTAGGACCATTCATTATTACAGAAAATATTGGTCCTAGTACATTTCAATTGCAAACACTAGAAGGAAAGTTTGAATCCCTTCTAGTAAGTGGGAAACTTTCAAAAAAATATTTTTACTGATCCCTTTAAGGGATAAAAATTTTTAAATATTACTTTTGTTTTAATCTCGCAGTTTGATTTATTTTGTTTTTGGTTGAAATTTATTTTTTGTTGATTTCAGGTTTTGGTATGATGAAGTTATTTTGGTTTGTTTATTACAATCCATGAAAAGAGAAAATTTCTTGACTGGAACCTTGCCTTTAAAGGAAATTGTTTTATGAAAATGTTTCTTTTACACTGATACCCAAACCTTCTAATCAATCTGTTTCATTTTTTTGAAAACTTTTTGTTTTCAATTGTACTAAAAATATTTGAATTCTTTCTTCATCATTGAAGAAGCTTTATTTTAACCCAACAAATTTATTATTTTTGGTGAGAATTTACTCATAAAATAAATTAGTTTTGGGAAGAAAAATAAATGATAACTTCTTATGCCATCCTTACTCTTAAGGAGTTCTTCGGATCTTCTTATCGATTTTTTAGATTATATCTCTTGGGATGAATAGATAACAATTTTTTTTCCTAATATAAAAGAGTTGTGTTGAACGATAGTAGGTGTCATCACAAGCCGACCTACCATGATCATATACTTTTACATGGATGACATTACCATAACTAGTCACTAAGCTAGAGTAATGGATGTTGATCACATAACTAAAATATAGGAGGTATCATCACGAGCCTCCTGGTTCACCTTTGTAAGCTCTTGTGAATGGAACAGTCATCAACTGGCTATGAAACTAGAAAAATGGCTTTCAACTAATCTCTAGGAAGAAAAGAAAAATGGATCTTCGATTACAAAAAATTCCTAGCATAAGGGACAAAAGCATCTAAAGTTGGGTAAAGGGAATCCCCGTCGAGGCTATGGATGCATGTTGGCAACCGTGGTCGTGTCCATGGTATTGAAGTAATATTTGTGTTATAGCTCCAAATTTCACCCTTGGTATTTGTGATGCTTGGTTTATGGCCTAGGGCAACCCCTCCTTTCAGACTTGGTCCAAATATTTTAAAAACAGTGTTTTACTACCTGTACGCTACTTTGTCCTATGATAAAAGTGTGTACATACGAGTTAGTCAATACCCAACCCATGTATATGTGTTAAAACACTTTAAAAAAATAATTTTCATTAACTATGGGTGGAGTTCACGAGTTTTACCTATTGATTACCTCCTAGTGCTCGTGGCCCAACTATTCCCAACTAAAAAACTAATTGGGAGAAGTATAAATAAACTTTTATGGGAAGCCCTACTAAGATTATCCCCTGACTGATTCTGAAGTATCCCTGTGCTTCAAGCACTTCCCCAAGTTCAGGAAACCCTTGTTTCCTTGAGTGTTGATATTCTCCCACTTGCTTGAGATATCCTGATATTGATTATGGAAGGAGGTTGTTGAAGACTGGGACTGGACAGATCTGGAGGATGGTTCTGCTTGAAGCCAAAAGAAGAAGACTCAGGTGAATTCTCTTTGTGTTGGTTATAACTTTCTACAATAAAAAGAAACATTGTCTTGTTCCTGAGATTAACCTTGTTTATGCATTAGATACTGTTGTAATTCATGTATGAATTCCATTTTGATGTATAACTAATCATCTTGCTTATATGATATAAAGTTGATCTCATTAAAATGCTTTATCTATATGCTTCTATGTATGTTCGCATTGGTTGATTTGCATATTCGAAGATCGTTAGGAGTTGCATAGGGTCTGAACCCTGCTGGAACTACCCAAATGAAGGACATTCAGGTATGGTCATTATCGCATAGTTTGTTTATATAAGCATGTTTCCTGAGTTGTATGAGTGCTTCTTACTGTAGTTTGCTCTTGCTTTGTTGGGGTTTCAACCCAAAGCCCTAGGGTACTTATTCTCGTAACAAAATTGGTGACTCCACTGGGGATAACAATATTGTTATTCCTAGTTTGGGTTGTTCAGTGTCAATCAGGGCTCAGTTCTTGGTTTGCTTGCTGTGACAGTATTGTTTGGTCCAATAGAATCTCAGACCTTAAGTCTGGTCTTTCTTGTTTGGCTTCATTTTTTTATTTTTCTTGCAAAGCTTTGTATATGCACTTTTGTCTATTTACAATAGCATACACACGCTTGTTTCGATGAAGTGAAACCGCGTATACACGAGTTTCCTTTGTCAGAAGGGCATGTACACGCCTCTATGCTTGAACTTGGTCATGTATACCATCTTTTGCATGCTTTTTTCAAATCTTTCTGCCCAGAAAGATTTGTTTCTTGCTTTGTTTGGTTTCTGAGTGGTCAGTTTTTGTCTTTAGAATTTAATTATTCAGTGAGCTTACTGTTTTGAATTCTCTTCTGATTTGAAACGTTTTTTGCCAAGGTTTGCTTTTGAGTAAGTTTTATGATTTGTGTTTGAACACACAAGACTTCTTATAGACATTCTTGATTGTTCTGATCCTCTGGAATAGAAGATTGTTTTCAATCTTTGTGTCAAGCTTGATTATTGGTCTACTTTCTTTGTTTTCCTTCATTTTGTGGCCTTACACCTTTTCTTGCTTTTTGAAAGTTTCTTTTTGATGAATTTGAAATTGTTTCTTTCCTGACTTTTTGGTCAATTTCTCAAAGCTCTTTGTCATTGTTTGGGTCGATTAGTACAAGTTGAAGTCTTTTTTGTTCAAGTTTTCATTCGTTGTCAAATTGGTAACTTGCAAAGTTTCCTTGTGCTCTTCTTTTGGTCTTTGAGTCTTTGGTGGCATGTAGAATGCTTTCAAAAGGTTGTTTTCATTATTTCTTAAAAACGAAAAGTCCTTAAAAAACATTGTTTTTTTCCTCTTTTTCCAAGTTTGATTTTGGTTTCTTTTGATTTTTTGAAAGTGATTTGTGATCTTTTTTATTAGCCCTTCTTGTTGGAGAAGATTTTGTATTCAAAATTTGTATTCTTTTCAAACACTTAAGTTGGCTTATTAATAAGTTATAAACAATTTATTTCGTTCTTTTTAGAATAGTCTAAGATCTTGCATTATCATGTACACCTTGCATTAGGGTATTCTGGCATTATTAAAGCATCAATAGTCCTTTTAGTTGTTGTGAGTGTGAAGTGTACTATAAGAAAAGAAAAGGAAAAAAAAAATTATAGAAGTTTCTTAGAACTCGAGTAGAAATTTCTTTTAAAAAATTGCATTTCATATAAGTTAGTTTTTCATTAATTTCTTTTGCATCATACAAACACCATCAGTTTCATTTCCATATTGTCCCTTTGACTTAAAAGAACAGCCACTTAAAATCAAGCGCTTAATAAAATAAACTAGAACTTTTTGTATTGTCATCAGAATGCACCAACAAGTTTTAGGTTTATTTAGGGCCTTGGATTAGGCGAGAGGAGAGTAAACTCTCCAAGGCCACTCTAAATTGTAAAACATAGAAGTCTGATTAAAGAGTGAAATCCAATAACATTAGGAAGACCGGGAAAGCTCCGTGACTGGTAGTTAAGCATGAGGGTTCGTGAAGATAAGGACGAGAGATACCCCCTCTCTTACTTGTCAGATCTTACCTCACGACTGTTATGTTCGGCTTCTGATACGAGTTGGTGTCTTTAGTTGCCTATCCTAGGGATCCACACAGATGGCTATGGAGGGGAATCCTGTGGCACCTGAGGTTGACATTGTATCACGTTCAACAGTACTTTTGGAGGGCACCCTTTTGAAGCTTGGGGGCTTGCACCAGCAAATGCTATTCTCTGGAGGTTAGTGTAACTACCTCTAATACCTTCGCTAATAGACTTGGGGCGTAATTACCCTAGTCTATTTTCGAAAGGTCCTTATTATTAACTTTCTTGTATTTTGGTGTTCGGTCCTAATCACCCAGAGCATAAATACTTGGAAGTTGTTTGATTGTTGATCTCTTTAGGGACATTTTTAGTGTGTGTTCTATGCTCCTAGTCGGCCTAGCTTTTAATTTTCTTGAGTCTTTAAGTAGATCTTATAAAAATAATTCAAAGTGGTTGACCGACCATCCCGATAGTCTCAGAGATTTCGTGGGATTTCACCTACGAGTCCAGAGCCTTCTCCTAGAAGGCATAGGAGTGATTCCGCCAATGGTTTTCAACCAGTGGAAGTAGGCACATCAGAGATTGATCCTCCACTTGGGGACATTAGTTCACAAGATAGACCTGGTACTACCATAGAGTTAGAGAGGAACACACTAGTTCTTTCTCGAGTACTTTTCCAGTCGGAAGATAGTATTGAAGTAGAAGAGCTTTCAGAGTCAGTTGCGGCTCCGAATTATCCTCTCCATCTTGATCATCTAGATGTATTGTTATACGTTGGAACTACGACTCACAGGCCTTCGAGCCCATTTCCACACACATCTATCCCTTCGATGACCACTGTTGGAAGCATGGCATCCACCACACGTGTTGCGAGCATGCAAACTCCCGTATCTGTGCAAGGGGGAGGAACTATTCCCATCCCTTCTAACACTCCTAGCACTTCCTTATTTGGGTCTACTTCCATCTCATCGATGAGTGGAAGTTCTCAAGCTAATGCATCCAATTTTGGATTTTCCCCTTTTGGAATTCCCTCTCAAGGTATTCCTTCAGTTTTGTTGAATATACCATCAACGGCCTCCACATCCATGATGAGTGGATCAGCTTCTCTTCAAGGTTTCCCATTTGGAAGTGGTCATATACCACATTCCAATCTGATAGTAAGGTCTATGCCTTTTCCTTTCACAAGTCAAGGTGGTAACCCCTTTCAAAGTTGGAAAAACCCTGCGGTTAGTGGGATAGGAGCTGGGAGTCAGTTTTTCGGCCAACAATGGAATGTGTCGTCTTCCTCAGTTAATTCATTTCAAATTTTTTCACCCTTTGCTCATGCTTGGAACCCTTATCAAAGGTTGTTAGCTCCTTACAATACTTCTTTAGGGGGTAGCTTTACCAGTTACAAAGGATTTTCAACTGGAGTTGGTCAAACTCTAAGTTTTGTTAGACCACAAGGATCACCCTTTGGTGCAGTAGGTTCTACAAGTTACCTCGGGCAACCTGGTTCCTTTAAAAATCCAAGTCATTCTTTTCAGACCTATGGGAACCCCACCCAGTCCGGATGGAATCCCCAAGGTCCTCCATGACTTCCTTTTCTGGACGCGCTTAATCTATTAGACTTGACTAAATTGACGAATGATCCAATTAGGTACAATCCAGGTTGGCCTCTAGTCCCAACTAAACTTCCATCGGATATTCCAAAATTCGAAGGGAAGAATGGTGAAGACCCGGGAGACCATGTGACCATATTCCATTTATGGCGCTCATAAAACTCCCTGATTGATGATTCATTCAGGTTGAGATTATTTCAGCGAACCTTAATGGGGAATGTGGCCAAATGGTATATAGAGTTGCTAGGGGGCACTTTTACTTCTTTCGGTGATTTGGCTAATATTTTCTTAAACCATTTCAGTTTCTTGTCTGTTATGAAGCCAAAACTGAACTTCTGGCCAACTTTCATCAAGACACAACAACTCACATTTCGGGTCATATCCAGGAATGGAGATGGAGAAAGCAGCTCATCAAAGCTGAAATTCCACCAGAGTTATGTCTCGAATGGTTTTTAAAATCTTTACAACCTGAAATCTCTAAGGATGTTTCTCTTTCCGATGTTTATTCAGAATAGAAAGCTATTTTTTGAGCCCAACAAATAGAATTGATATATTCTTAGTCTGAGACTATTCAGAAAATATAATCTAATGCTCCTAGATCCAAGGTTGATTTAGCCAAATAGAAGCTCGGCCCTCACGTTGAAGGTATAGTTGGATCAATTGACGCAAATATGGTAAACCTTTTGAACCAATTGCAGCAGTTGTCTTTACAAACTGGTTCTTCTAACCAAGCAACAATGTCTACACCTTCACCCTCCCAACATACCTCCATTAACATTGTCCAAGCTTCTAAACCCAAAAGAAATCAACAATCTGATGGGAAGAAGAAAGGACAAGGTAAGAAGAAGAATCATGAAGGGAAGGGTAATGCGAACAATCCTGGCAATTGTGCCGGTAAGGGTAGAAAAGGATCTAAGAAAAAAGTTAAATTTTCATGCAAGTTATGCAATGGAGATCATTTGACTCACCTCTGCCCCAAGATTCAAGATGCTCAGTGCTTGTTAGTGCAGCAAGGGTCCTCTAGCTCCCAAGTTGTCCTGACTAACCCTTTTCCCCAAGGGCAGCAGTTACTTGCTGGCGTGAACTCAAATGCTGGTACCTCCACAGGGGGCAACCAGGAAGGGGAAAATTCCTCAAATGTGTATATGAAGAACTCGCATGTCAACGTTGCCACACGCCCAGGCGATTACGGTGAAACGAAAACATCTAAGGTAAAATCTGTTCCCGACACCTCAGACCCGCTTCATATTGAGCGACCCTTTGTTGAGTCTATACCTCGGATACTGAAAGGTTCCGCTAAGCGCTCGACGATTAACCCTAATGTCAGGGTAGCCTAGAACTACTTGATTGTAGAAGATCTGGCTCAAATTCCATGCGCTTGTCTACATTGGAGGTACTCCAGTCGGGTCCTGCTCAAATAAGTGCTTTGCTTTTGGCAATCGGGGCAGTTGATCCAAAAAAATCTTTAATGCTCACTTTTGATATGCTCGATGTCAAAAAGAGACTTCCTCATCAGACGGCTTTCCAGATAAAGTCAACTTACCAGAAAACCAATATTTTTGGACAGTTATAGATAAGGGAGCTTCGACATGCGTAATGTCTATGTCATGTTGAAAGGCCATTGGATCACCTTCATTTTTTCCTTCACCGACCCTCTTAACAGCATTTGATGGTCATTCTCATAGGCCACACGAAATTATCTCATCTTTTCCTATAAGTATTGGAGGAAAGGTCATTAATATTGAGGTATAAATCATTTATTCCAACTTGGATTATAACCTCCTAGTGGGAAGAAATTGGATTTATGAGATGGATGCCATAGTTTCATCTCTGTTTTGCATCTTTGTTTTCCTCACAAGGGGAGAATTGTTAAAATTGATCAATTATATTATTCTCCGGGTGATTCTTGTGTAACTTCGGATTCTACCATTCTGTTGGTGGATAATCCTCGTCAACCTATAGATAATTTAGCAGTAGGGATGTACTCTTCCTTGATGGGTATATTTGATCTTCCCCCTCCTACAGCTAGAATCAATGCAATTTCATCCTCCAAGGGGCCTTCACGGAAAGGGTTCTTTCGAACTCATTATTTTTCGGACCCTTGGACCTTACCTTCATCTACGACCACATTAGATGGAAGTCATGTTGGTGGAATGGCATTCCCCATGTCTGCAGCAGAGCTTAGTTATCAATCTATCGTTAAGTCTACATAAAACCATCCGTCTCCTTTTTCAGAAGAGGAGTTAGATGGTGATGCGGCTCCAGCTTGGACCCTTGACTCTACTTCTGCTCTGGATTGCTTAGATATAGTTTTACCATCTGACGAAGCAATTTTAGAAGCGATGACGGGTATAGATCGACCTTGGGAAGATTTACATCATTGATCATATTTTCTTCCACCATTGTAGGAAGATTTACATCTCCAATCTTCTTACTAGTGATGCTTGTACAGTGTCAAACCCTTTAGTTCCAACACATTTATTTGCCAAAGGTAATATGTCAATTATCTCAAAAATTGTACCTATAAACATCTCTAGGAATCCTGACGTTATACAAAATGTCTTCATCGGAGTTGATTGTTCCCCTGAAGAGATTCAAATTTACATCGACCTCTTTAAAGAGATTAGAGATGTGTTTGCTTAGTCTTATGAGGAAATGCCTGGTATTAATCCATCTATAGTCCAACATGAGATCAAGACTTATGATAACGCCAAGCCGATTCGTCAGAAGCTTCAGTCGGTCAATCCTAGGAAAGCAGCAACTATTAAAGTTGAAGTAGAAAAGTTGCTAAAGGTGGGTTTCATATACCCCGTTCCTTAAATGTAGTGGGTTTCTAATCTAGTCCCGGTAGACAAAAACAAGGAACGGTCCGAGTCTACATCGACTTTAGGGATTTTAACAAGGCTTGTCCGAAAGAAAATTACCCGACACTATTTATTAATCAGATAGTTGATGAATGTGCGGGTAATGAATTTTCTCATTCATGGATGGATTCTATGGTTATAATCAAATGTCCATCCACCTAGAAGACCAACATAAGACAACTTTAATTTGTCCCTGAGGTACCTTTGCATACAAAAGGATGCCTTTTGGTCTTAAAAATGTTGGTGCTACTTTTTAGTAGGCCATGTCTTATGCTTTCCACGACATCAAGCATGTCATTGAAGCATACTTGGATGATTTATTTTCTCTTTCTTGAAAGAGAACCAATCATCCTAGCCACCTTCGGTTAGTTTTTGAGAGATGTCAATTTTACAAAATCCGGTTGAATCTGAATAAGTGCGTTTTTGCGGTCACATTTGGTCGATTGTTAGGATTCATCATATCAACTGAAGGGATTTGAGTTGATCCATTCAAGGTTGAGGCAATAATTCATTTGCCTCCCTCATCTTCCATCCGACAACTTCAAAGTCTCCAAGGAAAGGAAAATTTCTTGAGACGTTTTATAGAAAAGTACGCTGAGATAACTAAAGGATTTATTTGTTTGTTGAAGAAAGGAGTTATGTTTTTATGGGATGACTTTGTGCAAAGATATTTTGATGCCTTGAAGCAAGCATTAATCTCTGCCCCATTGTTGATTCCACCATATTATGGCAGAGATTTCCTTTTATATCTTGCAGTTGCAAAATCAACCTTAGGTATGGTTCTGGTTCAAGAAGATGATGCTCTCATGGAGCATGTGATTTACTACTTGAGTCAAGGCTTGGTAGGTCACGAACTACGGTATTCTCCTATTGAGAAATTTGCCTTGGCAATTTTCCATGTTGTCCAGCAGCTTCATCATTATATTCAGCTACGCAAAACATTTGTCTTAGCAGCTGTCAATTCTTTTCAGTTTGTACTCAATAGGAAAGTGATTAGGCGCAAATACAATCAATGGATTTTTATTTTACAAGAATTCGATCTTGAGTTCTTGTCAACTAAGTATAAGAAATCATTGGTTTTTGCGGAATTAATTTCCGAGCTGCCTTGTGAAGAAGACACTATTTATGAGGAAAGTTTCCCAGATGAACATCTATTCCTCATCTCTTCACAACATTCCTGGTATGGAGATATCATCATATATCTCCAAACTTTGAAGTTCCCGCCTGCTTCCTCCAAGGATGAATGTCGAAAATTACATCACCTTGCTAAGAACTATGTTATCATTGGTGATACATTATATCACTGAGGGTTTGACTCAATTCTTAGGCATTGTTTAACTTTGGAAGAAGCATAATTTGTACTCAATGATTTCCACAGTGGAGCTTGTAGTGGTCATCTATCATGGCTTGCAATAGCCCAGAAAATCGTGCGTGTTGGCTACTTTTGGCCTTCAATTTTCAAATATTGTATTAAAGCGGTCAAATGTTGCCACCCTTGTCAAGTCTATACTCGGAAGATTCGCACGCATCCAGTTCCTCTTTTCCCTATTGTCACTGTCGGTCTTTTTACGAGGTGGGACATTGACTTTACCACTTGTAATCTACCTTCAGCGGTGAATCACAAGTATATTATAGTGGTTGTAGACTACTTTACGAAGTGGGCTGAGACCATGCCTACTTATAAAAATTATAGTGAAATAGCAACATTGTTCCTCTTCAATCAGATTATTTCATGTTTTGGTATCCCGAAAGAGATTGTCACTGACCATGGCAGTCATTTCCAAAACCAACTGATGATCGAATTGGCTCTTAAGTTGGGCTTCCAGCAGGAGCATTCATCTCCGTATTATCCTCAGGCCAATGGGCAAGTTGAAGTAATGAATAAGTCCCTCAAGATGATCCTGCAAAGGACAATTGACAAAAATCGCTTCAATTGGAACATCATGTTATACACGGCTCTCTGGGAATACCAAACCTCAGTAAAGACTGCCACCGGTTTTACACTTTTTAGTTAGTTTACGTGCTGGAATCTATTTTTCCTATTGAATTCAAAATTCCATCCCTTAAGTTAGCTATTGAGCTTCTCCAGAGACCTCTAGTCTCGAAGAGCACCTCATTCATTTGGAACATCTCGATGAGCAACGTCGAGGTGCCATCATAATAAACGAGGCCCATAAGAAAAGGGTTAAAACTTAGTATGATAAAGTTGTCCGTCCTCGGGTCTTTTCTGAAGGTGACCTTGTCTTGGCCTATGACCAAGATAAAGATGCCTTGGGGGTAAGCAAATTCAAGTCTATGTGGTATGGTCCCTTTATAATAAAACGATTTTTAGAAAGAGGGGCTTATGAATTAGTCGATTTTGAAGGGAACAAGTTGGCAGAGCCCCGAAATGGCCTCTATCTCAAGAAGTATTTTACTTAAGTTACGGTCAAGCAATGGCTTCTTTGTATATTTTGTATTTTGTACATATTTTGTCAGGAATTTTTGTGATATCGACAGTTTTTTGATCTGCTTTAGCAGGTGTTGATCGATGACTTGGTCTATTTCGAATTCACCGATGGTGCTAATCGGCACACTCGGAATCTTGCTTCTGCAGCTTAGGTGATTTATTATCCATCTGGTCAGTTGATGGTGTCAAGGGGATTATGTACTAGTCCTTCTTCAAATAACATTTCTGAATATATTGTCGTTATTAATTTACTATCTGAAGCTATTTCTTATGGAATTGATTCGCTGGTAGTGTATCTTGACTCACAGCTTGTAGTGTCACAATTACATAACATTTATTGGGTTCGGGATCCTTATTTATATCGCTAATTTTTGAGAGTAAGGGTGTTGCAACGATCACTTATTTATATTACATATGTGCACATTCCACGATCTGAAAATTCATTAGCAGATTCTATCGCTAATCAAGCATTAGATTGAGATATCAATCATTCATCAAGTTAAAAACAAACATCAAAAATTTGGAACTGTATATATATATAT
>APFE031599417.1:182449-216662 GCA_000404065.3 Pinus taeda | reverse complement strand
GTACCCAAGGGAATAATGTAATAATGGGATGGGACATAGTAATAAATAAGGTGGTTAACCCATATCATGTAAGGGACCACAAGTAGTTAGTAATAATGTAATGGGCCCATGGTATTAGATAGATGGTATTGAGGGAACCATGGTAATGACCCATGGTATTGTATGTATAAGCCCTATATAGAGGCTAGAGACTCCCCATTGAGAGATGTTAAGGAATATTGTATGAACAGGCATATGGCTTGTGGAGTGTTCTCCTTCCTTAAGAAGTGAATGTATGGTGTTTCCCTACCTTAAGGGTTTGATCAATAAAGAAGCATTTCTATCTATTTCTATCTTATTATTTTTGGGTAAATTTTGCATTATCTTATACTTTTAGATCAGATCTATAACAAGTGGAATTACTCAAGTGACAAGCTTGAAAACTCAATCTCTACTCATATTAACTACAGAGTGGAAAAAAGGGTTAAAATTTCTCGTATGGAACAAATTCATCACCTTACTCTACTTAACAATTCTGAGCCTAAGTCAAACTTTTCATAGCACAATGTCCATGATAACCCTATAAATGAAACAATAAAACATAACTAAAAGGTAACTACACAGTATTAGGTTAGAAGTCAATAATTAGCATGTCAATTATCTCGGGATAAAAGGAACAAGTCTAAAACATTTTCAGCTATTGCTACTCCTGTCTAGATAGACATTCATGAAGAACCCAAAAACAAAAGGAAAAACCTATGGCAAAATTTTGATGAATATATCGGGGATCACTCTATTTTCAACAAATTTGATGTTGATGCATTTGAGTCTAATGATGATTGTCAAAGTGTAAAGGATTCCCACAAATTTTTTGAAAGTTTTTTTTGCAAGGAAAAATATACATTGTAGTGCCTTATCTTAAGTATAAAATGCATGAATTACAATAGGAAAACAAATAACTTAGGCAACAAAGTAATTATGACTGAGCAACATGATAAATAGTATATTGAATTGAAAGGAAAGTTACAGTTGGAAGATAAGAAAGTAATAATTAAGTCTTTAGGTTTTAATGTTATCATCACTTCTGATTTACAAAATCTATCTATTGCCAAGTGAATGTTTTTGAGTTCAATTGTTTTGATTTGCATATCTTTCTGAAGGTACGATATTTGTTAATTTGTTTTATTTATTTTATGAATAGTAGCTAATAATCTAATATTTTGTTGCCACTATTTTAGAAAGGTATTGGTCCTTGATGGTATCCATTTGATATCCTATAGGTGTCTTATATAGTATGCGGCCAAGTTTGAATTTCCATATTTAGTCTATATAGTTAATGTTGCTTGCTGACATGAATTTCATGTTGATTCAATTGTTAATAAGTGTTTATTTTTAGTATGTATCGATATGACCTATAAGGTTGAAACCTGTTTGATAATCAATATTTCCAAGAAATGTGATCTTTAATTTGATATTTGATAGTTTTGTATGGGGGAATACTTCTATATAATGCACTATCATACATTAAGAAAGTTGGGGGATCGAATAGACAAAATTTTCAAGTGGTGATATTGAATTTTTTTTTGACAGGTTGTTGTAAGTTTTTAATATTGAATGCTTTTTAATATAAAGATACAATTGCTCCATTTATAGTATTTCCTTGTTACCTGTTTCAACTTTTGTGATTTCTTGGAATCTGACTCAAGAAATCTTGAAGTTTGAATTTAATGTCTCTTTCTTGACTTTGTTTCAGGAAATTTATGTTTCAAATATTATTTTGTCTTTCCAACTTTTAATAATTTTGTTTTTTTGAGTTACAAACCTGATTATTCTTGTGATTACCATCAACACGATTTAGTTTGAGTTTCGTATTATGTGCATTTAAATTTATGGAATGCCTTTCATGAATTTAAATTGTCACAAATATGTCATTAATGCAAATTGAATTAGTATTCTAATCATTTTACTTTCTTAATATATGTTTTCATCTTTCATTGTTATTATCGGATGTCTCTAGTTCATAACGATTGAAAATTTGTCTCATTAATAAGTAACATAATCATTTAATTAATCTTTTGCTCTTGGTTTTATATATATATATATATATTTATTATATATATATATATATATATATATATATATATGTATTTTGTTTATATAATAATATATATATATATATATATATAATATATGTTATTATATATATGTATGTATATATATATATTCTATATAGATATATATATATATATATGTGTGTGTGTGTGTGTGTATATATATATACATACATAATAATACATACTACATACATACATATCTAATATATATATATCTATATATATATTATCTATTATTATATATATATATATATATATAATATATATATATATATTAGTTAGTAGTTATTAGTTAGTTGTTTAGTTAGTATTTTTATATTCTTTCTTTTATGTTTTTGAATTTGGAATTTCATTAGGTGATTTGAAATTTATCAGGTTGTTTAGAGAGTCAATGAGTCAGTTTGATCTCTCTCATTGTTTTCAATTTAATTTCGCATTAAAATTCAATATTTTTATAGTTAGAATTATTATTTGCTATAATTTAAATTATTATTTAAATTCTTTATAACATTCTCTTTGCACCAATTAGATTTTCTTCTGGTGTTTATATAAGGTGTACATTTGTATATAATGGTTAGCCTGTAACCAATTGTAAATATTAATGTAGGATACTTAGAAGAGATTTAATTGTTTCTTTCTCATAAGGAAAGGAAATATTTGGCTAACGAAGCCACTAAACCCGTTAGGCAAAACTACACCAAATCGCTTGGGTTAGTTAAAGAACCTCAATCTGGGTTGTTTCCTCTTGTTGACAAGTGGTCATTTTTGCTCGTCAACAGGATCTTAAAGAAGAATTTGCATGAATTAGACAAAAGATTTTGTTGTGAAAGGAAAGTAAGAGTTGGTTGGTAAGCTGAAGAAGTCAATTTATGAATTAAAATAATCACCAAGAATTTGGAATAAAAATTTGGATACTTATTTATGGGAACTTCATTTCTCAAGAATAAAAATTTATTATTATATCATTCCAAGCAAGCTAGTGATCATTATATTAATGGTGTCTTGCATGTTGATGATAATTGATATGATGTTGATTTGAAACAATAAATAAATAATTAGCGATTTGAAAACTAAGTTTTCATCTAAATTTGGGATGAAAGGTCTTGGCACTAAAAAAATTATTTGGGCATGGAAATTAAAAGAGATCGGGAAAACAGGAAACTCTAAATGAATCAAATGAAACATGTTGAGACAATATTGTAGAGGTTTAATATGCATGAACATGAATTATTAAAGCCCACCATTATTATTGGTGCAAAGTTATATATAGATCAAAGTCTAAAGACACAAGAAGAGGTAGAAGATATGTATTGTGTTCTCTATGCTAGTGTTATCGGAAGTATAATGTATGCTATGGTCTATACTACACCAAAAATTTCCCATGCAATGGGAATTTGGATTAGGTATATGTCAACAATATGAAAGGAACATTGGAAAATTAGAAAGAGGGTCTTAAGATATTTGCATGGCACTTTAGATTATGCAATCTACTACCAAGTAAGACCTTTAGGACAATGACACTAGAATTATGTGCTTAATATTTGTAGAGGGGATTTGAATCCAAGCATCCTCATGTAATGCACCCTTCACCTAAGGATAGGTGAAATCTAGCAAAAGCGCAACTCAATGTAAGAACATCAATCAAATTATGTAGAATGTCCTCCAAATATGTGGATTCAACACTTAAACACACAAAATATGCAGTCATCCTCCAATTATGTTAAAGAAAATATAAATCCAAGTTGTGAAAATACACATGTGCTTGTGCAATGTAACTATCAATAAAGCTTCCAAAAATGTAATTTTGATTTCGAATTTTTTAGACATAACACCTCTCTAATTTTTTTTCATCTAAGTAAAAGATAAATTGCATTGAATTTACGTTCGAAAAACCCAATTCTTCTTTAAGGGGCATGATTGGTTTCTTTCACTCATCTATATGTTCTTTCAAATCAACTTAGGACTAAATGATATTTGTAACAGTAGACAAATAATTAACCATCAAGTCAACAAAATGATGTTGAACAAATTCCTAACCTTCACTTTCTTTTTCTTTCTTATTTTTCCACCACTAGATAATGGATTTTATCTTCCTTCCCATATATAATCTTTTCGTACCCTGTCTCATCATATTCTCCAGACCTACACTAACCTAACCTAGATGTTTGGAGTAGGGGGAAAGTTTAATATTAAATTGTAGTGGGAACACACCTTGGGAAATAATTTAGCTCAATGTGGGTGACATTATCCTAGGTGACCCTAAATACCTCAGTGAGGAGAAGAGGAATTTTTAATTACTTATTGAAGGTGTTCTTAATTTTAGTGAATTTATGTTTTATACATGTTAGGCCAAGGAATCACACCCAAAACTAAAATTTCATTGCATTAATGAGAGAAAAATTATATAACAATAGAGAAAGACCTTTGTGGTTCATCTTCCAATGTTATTTTTTACTCTAATAGTTCAAATTTATTTTTATAAACATATTTAAAATTCATTCACCCAATCCCCGAGGATTAAGTGTCTGACACCACCCCTTAATTTGAGATGTTTTTAAGTCCAAGAATAATTTTGAATATTCCAAACTTTTCTATTCCAATTGCTTTGTTGAATATGTTTGCAATTTTCTCATTTGTGAAACAATTCCATAGATAAAGAGTCTTGGCCTCTACATGATATCACATCAAATGATACTTTGTGTTGATACATTTGCTTTTATTATGGAATATGGGCTTCTTGGACAACTTAATTACAGAAGTATTATCAATCATAAGGGGAGTACGCTAGTAGAAAATGAGAAATTAGTGACTAGGTGATAAAATGTTAGTCACTACAACTTTTCCAAGTGAAATACTACCAAAAATGAGCAATCATAATTGACCCAACTAAAAATGACTACATAAACAACTAATTTAATTGCGGGTTAAAAATATAAGACTAGATATAATTAATACAACTAAAAATGACTAACATGAATGGCTAATTTAGTCTAGGAACAAAAATATGACTACCTAACAAGCACTACAATAATACGATTTAGTCATTTATGTTAGTCTTTTTAATTGTGTCACTTCAACAATGTAAACTTACAAGTGATAGGGGATTCAAAGGTTGTTATATATTGGTTGAAATGTTATACTTACTTAAACATTTTTTTTAATAGCTTAACTTTGGAGTTGAGATTCAACATTATGTGGCCTAATATTGACTTTAAAAGGTCATATGTTCAAATCTTAAAGAACAAATAAAAATGCTACTAAACCAACATAGAAGTTTCCCATCATTGTAATAAAATGATTAACCTCAACACATATTAACATGGTCATGCAGTTTTTCTCAACAACTATCACCATGACCAAATTTTCACCCTAATTTAGTTTTTAACAATTGAAACTATAAGTATACACATAATGAAAAGGGATGTATATCAACATAGAATAAAAACTTGAACATAGGGAGGTGGTACTTTTCACTATTAGAATTTATTAGTCTAGAAGAACACAATAAAATAAAATTCAATTAATCAACTAATCCATCTAGTAATATGAAATTAAAAATTTACAAGGTACCAGGGATATAAATATTCCACATGCAAGCTAGTATCTTAAGTTCCACTCCTCATGTTATACTCCCACTTGTGGTATTTTCCTCCTCTTGTAATTGCCTAAGAATTTATTTCCATGCCTTTATATCAAAATATATTAGTCTTTTATTCTTTGATGACTTTAGTTAGGGAGACATATATTAGTATTTTGTTCTTTGATCACTTTATTTTAGGGAGATTTTTTGACTATTTTCTTAAATTTTCTTAGCAACATAGAAAGTAAAAACTATAAACAGTAAAAAAAAAAAAAACATAAAATTAGAAAAGGAAAACATCTACAAAGGAATGAAGAAGAAAAATTAATAAAGGTATATAATGTGTGATCTTTTCTCTTACCAACTTATGCACTCTCTTGAAGGAAAAAAAAAAAAAAAAACAAGTATATATTATAATATAATATATTATATTAGTAATATATTTATATATTATATATATATATATATTATATATATATATATATTATATTCCTCATTACAACTATTCTTCTGTTCATGGCCCTTTTTCACCAAATTAAGAGGTAACAGTAACAAGCTTTATGTTTCCCTTTTTTTAGTGATAAGGATTTTCTTTGCCTTTTATATTTCCTTCTAAGTATTTATTAATTTGGTGGGAGCTTTAACATTTCAAAGTTTCAAAATCTGTTTTGACTATTTTTGTTGAATCAGAGAACAAGTAGCCATCCAGAATATGTCTTTCCCGACCGTAAGGTAAATCTTACTGAAGTTACAGAGGATTTTAGGATTTTAAGAATTTATGTAATGTTGAGGTGAATTTCGAAGATGTTCATAATGACATTGTATGTATATGATGATGTTTAAATACCCAAATGTTATTATACCCAGGATTGGATTTTCACTTGTATAAAATAATTTAAACCCAATGATTGGATTCAATCTGTCCTTGGTAATGGCTTTCACTAAGGTTATGAGATGATTGGATTTTTGAAATAAATTTGTAACCATTGGCATGTTTTTTTCATTTTGATGAAGCAGGGTTGTGAAGTGGAGCAGTATAAAAAACTAGGGGCATTGAACAGTGGAATGGGTGCAATTATGGTGTTGATAGAACCTCAAGTCACTTAATCTCCTCAGTCTCAAATAGTGAATGTTGGACAGGAGAGGGGGATGTCACACAAGACATTGAGCACTCAAAGAGGTCATTTCACTCATCTTATTGCCTCCTCCCTTTCTTCCTAGTCACTTAGAAGGTTTCAAGGGAAGGATGCGTTGACGTATGCCAATTTACTGGGATTGAGGAATAAGTTTGCAAATGCACTTGGTCTCAATGAAATTATTCTAGAAACAGAGCCTACCAATGTCAAGGCTCACATTGGAAAAGGAATTTGTCTCTGAAGGAATTTGAATAATTTGCAAAATCTATTGTGCTCGATCCCCAGAAATTTTGTGTTCTCATGCAATATGGATATTGGTACAAGTATAAAGGGCACTTTCCAGATGCAACAAAGGTTTGTTTCTCACATCTGACATTGTTTTTTTCTCTTTTCTTTTCTATATATATTTTTGTGTTAATTAGATTTTGTATAGTAGTAGTTGTTTTATAATGAATTATGAAACCAAATGGATGACCAAAATATATCTACTGTGATCGTGGCATTGATACAGAAATGTGAAAATTACATGGTCTCTATTTTGAAAAAAAATCCAAAAACAAAAAATAAAAAAAAACTCTATATACATTCGATTGATATAATTTTTTTGGATGGCACCATCAGACCTGTGAAGTTTCAACTAAAGTCAACTTTTCAAAAATTTATTGTTAATGTTCCAAGATTTTTTAAGGAATCCCTACCTATTATCATGTTATTCAATTCTAATAACATGGATTGGCTAACATGGCATGGATATCTACTAACTCCTGGGGTCACACTTCTATTCACATCTGCTACTAAGAAACCTGGAACATAACTGATAGGAGTTTAAGCTTGTTTCCCTTCCATTAAATAGGAACTCTTGAGTCTTTGGCATGGCGTCATGACAACATTCACAATTTGGGTTATTTAAAACAAATATATTTCTTGTAAAGTAGTGGTGCTCTTTAGAACTATCCAAATGAATGACTTTGTTTGAGGGTAAAGATATACCATCTTTAACTAACATATCACAATGGATTCATTTTATTGGAATTTTATCATTTTTATTTATTTATTTAATGCGGCATTCACATTAACATTAATTTTGTGGAATCCATGTTAATATCTACTTTCTGGAAGGTTGCATTGCAAAATCAAAACATCTAGATTTGGTTCCTCTTACTCATATGTCTCGGTGACAACAACATGCATCAATACAGAAGCAACTTCAGCAAGTGGATTTGCAACAAAAAAAACAAATTAAATCACCTAGACAACTTCTTTTTTAATGGAATTCGTGTCATGGCAATAATAATCAAGGCAGTAAACAATAAGAACATGGTTTTAAATTTTGAAAAACATATAAATCTTAGAATTAGTTCTTTTTTTCCATTGAAAAACATATAAAGGTTAGAATACTTTCTTTTTGTCCAATCAAATTTTTCAATATTTCCCATCCAAAGTGTTGCAGGTTAAACTTTCTCTACTTACGATGATTTGGATATTTTTTCCACTTAGATATATAAATGCAAAAAACTATCTTTTTTTCCATCTCCAAAACCTAGAGGACATCTTTCCAGATTCCAAGCCTAGAAATTTCTATGTAATACAATAATCTATTCATGGAAAAATTATTGGAAAATTTTCATATGTTGTTCTTAATCCCTTTGGAGCAATATTGAAAGTGTGTTTTGAAGCTTAAATTTCATTGAAGCCTGCAAGAACAATTTTTCAAGGGCAGAATGTGGAGGGCCTAGTACAAACCTTTATTGCATGGGAGTTCACTTACCCCTCTCTCTTTTGTTGGATATAGTGTTGTAGGAGTGTGTGCTTGACTTAGGCCACTACACTTCCAAGTGCTTCGAAGAATGTTCCTAGCACTCATGGGAACACTCCCTATATGGTTGAAGGATGACTAATCAACTTATGGGGAAGCAACTAATGAGTCAATGGCTTCACCAAAAGTGAAACAGATGCAAAACTTTATCATATTTTTGTAGAAGGTAAATATCTTATCATTTTTTTATATGTTGATGATTTAATATTAATAGGTGATGAGAATCTTATCAGCTCTTGCAAGGAGGACATTGCAAGGGAATTTGAAATCAGGGACATGGGTCTCATGCACTACTTCCTCGGGTTGGAAGTATGGAAAGGCAATGGGAAATTATTTGTGTCTCAGGGAAAGTATACCAATGAGATACTATAGAGGTTCTAAAAGGAGAATTATAAACCCATTAAGACACCTCTAGAGACCAACTAGAGGAAGGAAACTACCACTTCAGGTGAAGGGGTGGATGATACTATTTACCGGAAGTTAGTGGGTTCACTAATGTATCTTGTGAACACATGACCAAATATGTGTTATGCAGTCAACCAGTTGAGCCAAGCTATGGTTATGCTGACCAAATTGTATACGAAGGCATCTAAGCATGTTTTACAGTACAGTACCTCAAAGGCACTACCTAGTGATGAGCGCCAGTATTGCAACAAGGATGTTGCAACTCTTGGGCTACCATCTTTACTTATCAACCCAGGGTTTGTACAAACTTGGAGGTGACAGTGCTATATGCACAAGTAGAAGTGAAGGTCATGCCTGTTGTCACTTGGTCATCTAGCGAGAGACCCCAGGGGTTCCAAGCCAGACTTCTATAGCGTCAAAAGAAGCTTGATTCTTTGATGGAAGAATAGAAAATATATTCTAAGAGAGCTACTCTACTGTAGTAATGAAGAAAACAACATGTAATGCTAAATCACACCATATCGTAATTAACCATTTAAACAGCTATGCTAAGAAAAATTGTTAAATAAAAACTAACCTAATGATGCTATCTAAGTTACAGAAGTAAAGAGCATCAAACCAAACTAATGTGTAAGTAAGGAAACTAAACTAAATTTGTTTTCGCATTTTTGGTTTTTTTAGTAAAATCAAGCATGCAAGGAGTTAAGCAAAAGAGCAAGCGAAGATTGAAATCAGTGAAAGGGAGATGTAATGACGCGGCCGTGCATAGGAATCATTGGATCGATCAGCAAACAGTAAAAACGGAAGATGAGCGGCGGATATATTATCGCAAGAGATTACGTGAATAGATGGATGAATGGGACTAACAGGAGATGAGAGGCAGAGATCTTATTGCGGGGATTAAGTGAATATATGGATGGATCACATTAAGTCATCTGGTGACAAAAGAAAAAAAACATGCGGAATGATGGAGCAGTCTTCGTAGGTGGTAAGCAGTTTCTCGTGTGCCCTTAAAGCTGTAAGTGGAATTCCTAAATTTTGCGCGATTAACCTAAGTGAGTGATGTGTAGCACGAGAAAACCACTTTTCTCACGTGCTCTTGAGCAGATATCGGTCGTGCAAGAATTCACATGAGATTGAGTGATAGTCATTGGATCGTGCGAGATTGATCAACAGTGGAGATCAACCAAGCTAGTTGGCGATCGAGTGATGCACTAGCTATTGGATCAAGTGAGACAGATCGACGGTGGAGATGTGGAGCACCTAAAGTCAAACATTGAAATGAATATAGGTGGTAAAAAGTATCTCACGTGCCTTAAGAGCTATAATCTATATTTCTAAATTTCACACAATTAGCCTAAGTGAGCGACATGTAACATGGGAAAACCACTTTTCTCGTGTCCTCTCGGTCATGCAATAATTCATGCGAGATTGCGCAATAGTTGTTGGATCAAGTAAAACAGATCGACGGTGGAGATCAGCCAAGCTAGTTGGTGATCGGGTGACGCAATAGCTATTGGATCAGGCAAGGAAGATCAACGGTGGAGATCAGCCAAGCTAAAGTCAAACGTTGAACCGAATATGTGATACGTGATTAACGGTGACTGGTTAGCTTTGTTGTGCATCGGACGATATGGAGATCTACAGGTATAATCTGAGTAAGAAGTGATTTATTGGCTTCCACTTAGGAATTTCCTGCTAAAGGAAATGGAAATATGAGTGAGATCTATTACAGAAAAAGAATGATTCAAAACGATAACGATGAAATGAACCAAGTACTGAAGCAAGACAACAAACTCCAAAGCTCATGCGAGAACTATAAATATGTGTTTTTGGGGTTGTAGAAGGGTCTCTTCCTCAAGTCATGGTCCCAGAGGGAGGAGGTGATGCTGAGACACCTGCTGACAACCTTATGGGGATCCCTTTCTCCTTGCTAACCTACTAATTGAAAGAAGGCGCAAATGGAAGCAAACTAAAACATAACCAATCTACGTTACACTATTGTAATGGAAATGCAACTAATTAAGCAAATGAATGATTAAACCATGAATCTATGTGCTACATTGTTGTAATGGAAATGTAGTTATTTAAGCAAATGAACGATTAAACCATGAATCTACATTAACATACATGTACAATAAAGAGGAACCTTGGTTGCTAGGGTTTCACCCTAACCCAAGAGCTTCAACCCTCTGAGTTAACTCAGTGCTGGCTCAAAACAAAACTCATTGTTATTATCAAAACAATGGATTACATCAAAACTGTCACAAGTCTTGCAACTCGAAAATAAAGTAGAGCTTTACAATCCAAAGTTTGAATCCTACTGAGGTCCTAGGCCTCTCTACTTATACGACTGAAGTCTCCAACGAATTCCTTAAAATTAGGGAGGCTCAGCTCCCAAACTCGAGATAAAATGGTGCTTTGACTTTCACTTGCTCGGCTACCTTCTAGTCCTCATGATTTAGTTGTTTCCACTCCGAGATGATGGGGGAATATTTGAATGGAGGGGTAGTAAATGAGGAGGATTTACCTCCTATAATTCCTCTCCCTTGTCCCATTCGAGTTTTGACCAAGGTCTTTGCCAAAATTCCTTGCTTTTATCCTTTAATCCTGCGTTAAATGCACATTAGACCACAAAGCAAAATATCCAACTCTAACTCATCTCATAAAAAAAATATAATCAAAAGTATGTAATAAGTTGTGAGAATAGTTGGTTTGACTAAGCTAGAAGGTGAATTAAGGCCCATATAAAGACCCAATGATGAGGCTCGTCACCAAGTATGGATTATGGTACAGACAAATAGAGGGAGTGAAGTTGTGTGGCGTCATAGATGTATATTTCGCAGGGAGTCCATTTGATTGAAAGAGTACATCAGGTGGAAATTTTAGTGTTGGGTGTGCAGCGGTTTCTTGGTATAGTAGGAAGCAGAGATCTGTTGCGCTCATCTCAATAGAATAAGAATATATGGTTGCAAGTCAAGCAGCATATGAGGTGATCTAGATGAGAAATATATTTTTGGGACTATTTGGTGAGATAATGGATCCAACTATGATCTATTATGATAATCAAATTTGCATTAATTTATCTGAATTTGATATCTTGTATCATCATTTATGAGATTGTGCAGAGAGGCTTATAATGTTTCTACAATACATTCCGACAGAGGAACAAGATGCTGACATCTTGACAAAGGCTTTGTCATGAGGGAAGTTTGAGTTCCACAAGTGTAGGATAGGAGTGTTTGATAACTCCTTTCTTGCCGAGAGGGAGTGTTGAGAAGTGCAGCAAGAAAGTATCAATTTGACTTTTCCTTAGTCAAATTGAGAAAATTCAAATTTCCACATCAGTAGACAACTTGGATGCAATTAACTTGTGTGACATGGCTCTTGTCACTCAATTAGCTCAAATTTGAGTTAGAGGGCTTGGAATTCAGTTAAGCATGTGTGATTGCTAAATTTTAGTAATTCGGTTCAGTAATATCCAATTGAGTTCAATTAAACTAGTTTTAATTGTTGGAGGAACTAGTGGAAGGTCATTTGTGCAGTGGGATAGTAGTCTTACTTAGTGATCATCTAGTTAACTTATCAAAAACCTAAAATAACAAGTGCATTCAAATAATTTGAGTTCCAAGTTGTGGTGGAGATTCCAAGGCAGTGTAACATGTAGTTGTAAACTAGTTTGAGTGTACAGGTGTTGCATGCAGGCAGAAGGTCAAACCTTGGGAATTACACTATCAATTGGAGGAAAATTCCTAAAAAATAGGAGTTAATTCTCTAGGAATTGTGCAACGAAATAAGGGCTCAAGAAGAGGCATAATTTGACGAAGTCTGGTTTAGAGATTCTCATTTTCAGCAGAGAGATAGGTTATTCACTTGCAGGTTGAGCTCAGACTAAGCTAGTAATTGTAATACATTTGTATTCATATGATTAATGCAAAGAGGCTTGAGGAGTTTTTTCTAGTTGGTTTCCCCTAGAAAAAATATTTTGCATGTGTGTTATTTCTTATTGCATGTCTGAGATTGTTTTTCTAAATTGTGAATTGAATTCTGCATATCAATAGAGTAGAATTTTGTCTCTCGATTTAGATTGAAATTTCTTGAGCAGTTGCAATTCTATCACCAAATTTCTACAATCACACCCACAAGGGAGGAAACCTAGCTCCATTGTTATGTTTCCATAATGAAGACCGACATATAGGATCTGCAGACTAGACGTTAATGACTAGATGGTAGTTACAAAAGGTTGAAGACCCTCGTATCTCCAAAATCATAAACATACACACTGCTTGGAAGATGCATCAAGAACAAGTCACATCAGAGAAGCATTATAGAACTTTTGAGGTATAAAATGGGCCTCCAAAGGAATATTATAAAATAATAGTGGAAATAATAAAATAAGATTACATTACATCATCAAATTTTAGAGGGAAAATAGAAAAACTACTTTTTTAACTTGTATTTTCAACTTATCTCCCTACGGGTTTACTCAAACTTCAAGCAAGAGAACCCATTGGAAGAAAAATTTAATTCCTCATGCAAGGAGTACCCTTATTTCATACTTTCGATGGACCCTTCTACATGAAGAATGAGAAATACATGGAAAAACATTATTGCAATCATGTTTTTTCATAACAAAGTGGGTAACATATACATATACATAGACTAAATACTACCTTCAGAACAAAGTGGGTAACATATACATATAGAAAGATGTTCTTTAGGTTTATCAATGTAGGATCCATCTTTCAAATAGTGATGGATATATCATTCAAAGGAATTATTAATTTATTTGTGGTCATATACAAGACATAATCTAAGACAATTTTTTGATAGATGCAAGAAATATGGAATTTCTCTAAACCCAAAAAAGTCTATATTTGCAGTCACAGAAGACCAACTTTTAGGATTTATTGTGTCTAATTTAGGAATAATGATATAACTAGAAAGAACCCATGCAATCACCAAATTGGAACCTCCTTACAACAAGAAGGCAATGCAATCTTTTTTGGTTAAAATCGATTTTGTTAAAATATTTTCCCTAGTTTTGCCAAAATAGTGAATCCTTTTACAAGAAATGATCAAGAAAGGGTCGATTTTGAATGGAACCTTGGGAAATAAGAATAATTTTAGAAGATCAATATGTTGACAGTGACCCACCAACATGTCAGGGGATCTCCCCAGTAAGAAGTCCCAATTAGACCTCAGACTGTTTGGTGTAGAAGTCCCAGCAGTGGGTTGTACGGTATCGCCTTGACCATTGTTTCACACAGAGGCAAGTAAGATATCCTTGTTGGTAGTAAGGGTGTGATAGCTACAGCGAGTCAAGGAAGGTGCATGACTAGTTCTAATACACAGAAAATGGGGTGAGTGCGCCCCTTGGAAACCTATAATAGTACGCAGCTTGGAAGGGAACACACGAGCAAAGATGAATCACAATATGGAAAGAAAGTTAGCAAGAAATCCAAAGTGATGGTTAAACCAATTAGCACATTTCATTAAGATTCATACATACTTATACAGAATAGTCCATGCATGCATGCGTAAGGAAACAAATACATATATCATTTAGAGTAAACAAGATAGCTGGAATACAATACAACAATGCATGAAACGTTCTAGCTCTGTTATATTAATAAGTGTAAGTTCCAGTCATATAATACATCCTTGTCCAACCACTAGTTCCGATAGTGGAACTTTATAGCCACAACCACTTTCTCCTCCAAAGAGATATACTAGTTCGGCACAGTGGAGAAGCCAAGGCTCGTTACAATATTGTCCAATCTTTCTCTAAGATACTCCTATCGAAAGCTTGGCTAACCAAAAGCCTATAAAATGAGTTATGAGGGACTATATATAGCAAAGGGTGGGGTGGCCCTTCCCCTTTATGACAGTTCATCTACCCTCATGACTCTTCATCTACTTTATGACTGTTATATCCAACTATCGACACTCAAACTTACATTTGACAAGGAATTACATACAATCTGCACATGTACCCATGTGAGAAAAAATAGGCTTGAGCAAGCCATGCAAGACATCACTATGACTCAGAAAATTGTTGGAAGACCATCTCTTTGACATCCTCATGGTGGTTGACAGTAGTGAACTGAAGTCAAGCTCGATAGTTCGCGATGGTGTCCGTGTACTCTAAGCTGACATCTTTCTAGAAACAAACTCTTGCCTCCATAGCATCTGGGTACACTACTCGGTATCCTATATCCAACTCTTCTGATAGCATGTGCATCATTGTCTTGAGTGCGTCTGGACTAGAAACATACTTGTGCATGGTCTCTACACTGATTGCCAAGTATGGGTTGGTAGCTATGCACATCAACTCGTCAAAGTATGAGTCAAGCTCTAGTTGGACCTGTGCCTTTGTCTTCGCCTGGGTGAGTGTCCCAATAGATGGGATCGCATGTGCATGCACAAAAACATCCATACTCTTGAACACCTTGCACGGGAAGCCTGTAGACTAGTGATGAGATGCAAGATATCTTCATGGTTCTAGATCTGACTCCGGATGTGTGCTTTCAACTCAACCACTCTGGGCTTCATCATCTTAGGCAAGTGTAGCGGGGCTCCCTTGTATTTCATTGTCCATGTTTGCATGTAATCAATAGCAGTATGAACATTTGATAAGATATGTTCCCTCCTTGCACATCGTTGTTGCTAACCATTAAGATGGTCAACTGCCTTATGCACGGTACCAAACTTGGAATACAACACCCGCATGACTATGTCAAGGGACAATACTTCATATAGTATATCCTTCTTCAACTCTGCTCGAGAAGACGATGTAACCAATTCTCCTCCATGCTTGGCCGTTTGTAATTCCTTAGCCATTCGCTCATTCTCAGCTATCAAGAAGTGAACACTTGAGCTAGTGGCTTTGACATATGCTCTGGTAGCATTGTCTACTGTGGCTAGATGTTTTTGCACGTCAGACACGATCACTCTCTCCTCAAAGTTCGCAAGAGATGTGTGATCATCCGTAGTCGACATTCTACGAGATTGCATAACTCTATGTTGGGACTCATTGAATGAGATGTTGTGCATCTCCTCCTCTGGATTTTCTCCAAGGATCTCAATGTCTCCTTAGTCACTTGGGACTTGCTCCGCTTCTAGATCTAGTGAAGCTAGTGGATCAACCTCTTGGTGGTGATGTTGATTTGTTTTATATTCTTTCCACGACTAGCCCACGTAGTTAGCCAGGGGGTTAGGGGGGGTGGATCCCCCTCTTCGCTGCGCCGATTATGCAGCAGTGGGGTCATAGGGGTTTGAGGGGGGTGGGTATCCCCCCTCTACGGGGCCCAAGGCAATGCCCCACGGAAAAAAAAAAAAAAAAAAAAAAAAAAAAAAAAAAAAAAAAAAAAAAAAAAAAAAAAAAAAAAAAAAAAAAAAAATTGGACTCCATATTAGGTTGGGCGGACCTACCTATGGCTTTGTGCATATTTTTCGCACATGGTTTTCGACACGATGGTTTTCGATCCATGGTTTTGGACGCGATGGTTTTTGGTCCATGGTATTGGATGCTTCGTCATTTAAAAATATGTATTGTAACATTAAAAGGAACAAAATGAAAAAATCAATCTGGTAGTCCCAGTTTTGGGATCCAAGGGAAAATCTTTGTGTATATGCGTTTTATGTGTTATGCTCTCGCATTGTTTATTTGTTGTGTTTTAGAATTCATATGCAAGTAGTTTATGTACAGAGTTAAAACCTACATTTGGTATCAGAGTTGTTTTAGCTTCAAGTGGACGCCTTTGTTGCTGAGGGGTTTCACTCGGCCCTGTGGTAGACCCTGTTTAGTGGGAGATCTACAGGATCGATTCTAGTGGTGAAAGAAGATGGTGAACAGTGGAAAGATAGAGATCGATAAATTTAATGGTTAGAGTTTTGAGTTATGGAAACCCAAGATGGAGGATCTGTTGGTGGATAAATATCAGTGGATCGTGGTAGATCCAGGTACTAAACCAATGGGAGTGTCCGATGAAGAACAGAAGAAGTTGGATTAGAAGGCTAAGAGCACAACACGATTGTGCGTCTCAGATTCAGTATTGTTGAAAGTGTCAGGGGAAGCTACGGTGAAGGCTTTGTGGGACAAATTAGGTACTTTATACCAATCTAAGTCTCTAGTGAATAAATTGTTCCTACGTAAAAAGTTGTATAACTTGAGGATGAAAGATGGAGACTCAGTGACAGAGAATCTGAATGCATTTAATATTGTGGTAAGTTAGTTATTATATATTGATATTAAAATTTTATATGAAGATAAGTGCATCAGTTTGTTGTGTTCTCTACCATATTCGTGGGATAGTCTGGTTATTGCAATAGGTAGCAATGCAACTGCCTTGGAGTTTGATGAAATAGTCTCATCGTTTTTTATGGAGGAGATGAGACGAAAAGATATGGAGAGCCAGAATGGTGATGCCTTGTCTATACGAGGACGGTCCCAGAACAGAAACAAAAATAAGTCATCGAGTGGGAGATATAAATCTAGAGGGAGATCTAAATCTCTATGAAAACCTGTAAAGGTGGTTTGCTGGAAATGCAGAAAGGAAGGGCACTACAAAAGGAACTGTAAATCTAAAGCTCCTGAAAAAGCAAATGGATTTGATAATGCTCCTTCTACAGAGGCAAAAACCACCTCAAATGAAGATGGGAATGTGTACTTGGCTTCTTCAAGTACACATGTAGATCATGAGGCATGGTTGATTGACTTAGGTGCACCCTTTCACTTCACTCCCCATAGAGATTGGTTCTGCGAGTATGAGAAATACGATGGTGGTGATGTCTTCTTAGGGGATGATAGGAAGGCTAGAATCGTTGGTCACAGAAAATTAAAGTTGAAGTTGCAAGGTGGAAGGGTTAGAACACTTCCATGTGTTCTAAATATTCATGCATTGGCCAGAAATCTGATTTCTGTAAGAAAGTTGGATGATGCGGGTGTAAAAACAGTGTTCGAGAAGGATACCTGCAAGATGGTTCAGGGAGCACTGGTATTGATGCGGGGAGTTCAGATTGGAACTCTGTACAAGCTGCAAGGTAGCACTGTTGTTGATGGGTGAAATAGTTCTATGGTTCCTGAAAGTGGAGCAAAAAATCTAGTGGTCTCTGGATAGAATACCATGTTGTGGCATCAAAGGCTCAGACATATTGGAGAGAAGGGCCTTTGAATACTTCATGCTAATGGTATGGTAGAAGGTATGAGTAATTTATCTCTTGATTTTGATTTCTTTGAAAATTGTGTATATAGGAAGCAAAATCGGGTGAGTTTCCCCTCTGGTGGTAAGAGGAGAAACAGATATTATAGCTTGTGCACAACAATGTCTTTGGACCTGTGAAGGTTCCATCACTGAGCAAGTCTATGTACTACGTATCATTTATAGATGGCTTCTCAAGGAATACATGGATATATTTCCTCAAGAAGAAAACCGAAGTCTTTGACAAGTTTAAAGAAGTTAAGGCTTTGGTGGAAAACCAGACAAAGAAGAAGATAAAGGTGTTGAGGACATATAATGGTGGAGAGTTTTGCAGTAAGGAATTTGAAGAATTCTGTAAGAAGTGTGGTATAGCACGGCAGAAGACTACTCCATATACACCTGAGAAAAATGGAGTTGCAAAAAGAATGAACAAGACATTGATGGAAAGGGCAAGAAGCATGCTCAATGGTGGCGGGCTAGGACAGGAATTCTGGGCAGAGGCGGTGGAGACTGCATGTTACCTAGTCAATAGGTCACATTCATCAGCGTTGGAGGATAAGACTCCACAAGAGATATGGAATGGTAAGAAACCCTCTCTTTCACATCTAAGGGTATTTAGATGTGATGCATATGTACATATTCCAGAGGAGAAAAGAACAAAATTGGATAGTAAATCAGAAAAGTGCATCTTTATTGGGTATAAGGATGGTTTAAAGGGTTATAAGCTTTGGAACCCGGTAACAAGGAAGGTTGTGTACAGTCAAAATGTGATGTTCATAGAGGTTAAAGATGTTATTAAACATGAAGTCCAACCAAAGGAACTTGATAAGATAGAGTTTGAGCTAAAGGAGGAAGAATCAGACTCTACAGTAGAAGAGGAATCAAAAGATGAAGAGCCACAAACTCTAGGTGTGAGAAGATCAGTTCGAGAAAGAAGGAAGCCAAAAAGGTATAGTCCATCCACTTTTTGTTCAAATTTTGCTTTATCTATTACAGATGATGATCCCAGAACTGTGAAGGAAGTAGTAGATTCAGAGGATGGAAAACACTGGAAAGAGGCCATGGTTGATGAAATGGCATATTTGCACAAAAATGAGGCATGGGATCCGGTGGAGTTGTCGGCTGGAAGGAAACCCATTGGCAACAAATGGGTGTTCAAGAAGAAGACAAATTCAGAAGGAAAGGTGGAGAAATACAAAGCTCAGTTGGTAGCAAAAGGTTATTCCCAGGTGTCGAGAATTGATTTTGGTGATATTTTTTCTCCTGTTGTCAAGGTAGCTTCTATCATATTACTTTTATCTGTTGTTGCATATTTTGATTTTGAGGTAGAATAGATGGATGTGAAGATAGCATTTCTTCATGGGGATGTGGAAGAGGAGATCTACATGAAGCAACCTGAAGGCTTTGCGGTGAAGGGTAAGAAAGAACTGGTATGAAAGTTAAAGAAGTATCTATATGGGTTAAAACAGTCACCAAGGATGTGGTATCATAAATTTGATACATTTATATGGGGACTTGGCTTCACAAGAAGAAAAGCAGATCACTGTATGTATTTTAAATTAATTGGTGACCATTTTATTTATTTGATCTTGTATGTGGATGATATGTTTCTGGTTGGAAATGACAAAGAAATTATTCAAGATTTGAAGACCCGATTGTCCTCTAAATTCAACATGAAAGATCTTGGTGATGCAAACTACATTTTGGCATGGAAATTAAAAGAGATCGGGCAAGGAGAAAGCTTGGGTTAAACCAGAGGAAGTATGTCGAGACAATATTGTAGAGGTTTAATATGCAGGATAGTAAACCGGTGAAGGTTCCTATTCCTGTAGGTGTAAATTTATCTACTTAACAGTGTCCCAAGACACAAGAAGAGCAAGAGGACATGTCCCATATGCAAGTGAAATCTGTAGCCTGATGTATGTGATGGTCTATACTAGACTAGACATTACACATGTAGTGGGATTATTGAGCAGTTTTATGTCAAAACCATGGAAGGAGCATTGGATAACAGTGAAGTGGGTTTTCAGGTATTTGCGTGCCACTAGTGATTATGGTTTGTGCTACCAAGGAAGACCAGGATTGGACATAGTTTTGGATATCCATGGCTTTGTTGATGCAGACTTGGCTGGAGATCTAGATTAGAGAAGATCTACATGTGGGTATTTGTTTAACCTATTTGGAGGTGCAGTCAATTGGATGAGTAAGAAACAATATGTAGTGGCACTATCAACTACAGAGGCAGAATACATGGCAGCCACTAATGCAAGCAAGGAAGCAGTTTGGTTTCAAAGATTGTGTTCAAGTATGGGGTTAGTACAGGGAGCTATAACGATAGACTGCGATAGCCAAAGTGAAATTTTCTTGGCAAAGAACCATGCGTACCATTCAAAGGCAAAGCACATTGATGTTCAATATCACTTTGCGAGGGATATGATAGAAGACAAAAAGGTGTTGCTGGTAAAGGTGGAAACTTTGAAGAATAATGCAGATGCATTGACAAAATCTATGAGCTCTGATAAATTCTCTTGGTGTAGAGAAACAATGGGTGTTGTAGGGCTGGATAAATGACTGAGCTCTCCTATGGCACCCTCTAGAAAGAAAGGAACAAGTGGGATAATTTTGGGTTGTGTTATATTATTTCAAGTTGGGCAGACCTACCTATCATTTTGTGCATGGTTTTCGCACATAATTTTGGAAGCGATGGTTTTCAATCCATGGTTTTGGATGCGATGGTTTTTGGTCCATGGTATTGGATGCTTTGGCATGTATAAATATGTATTGTAACATTGAAATGAAGAAAATGAAAAATCAATTTGGTAGTCCCGTTTTGGGATCCAGGGGAAAATCTCTATGTATATGTGTTATGCTCTCGCATTGTTTATTTTCTGTATTTTAGAATTTGTATGCAGGTAATTTCTATACGGGGTTAAAACCTACAGGTGAGGCATGAGGTCAGTGTCTTTCTCTAACTCTTGTTGCTCCATGTACATATCCATATGCTCAAGTTCTTGTTCAATAGCTTGAGCAAAGTCTTGCTCATGCAATGGCTTACCCTGTATGGTTGATGCCAATTATTCGGATGAGTCAACTACATGTATGGACATAGTTTCATTTGTTTGTACATGTTGCGCCCCTACTATACCTGTTCATGTTGTGCTTCCTTCTCCTATATGCATAGCTCCTGTTCCTTCCAAAGTTACTCCTTCAACTCATGCAACTCCTTCTTTGTTTCCTCCATTCTCTGTTTTTCTCTTTGCCTTTTCTTTTTCCTCTTATCACGTTGTTGCCTCTTTGCCTCTATTGCCAAAGCTTCTTTCTACACAAGTGGGTCTGCTCGGAACTTGTAACTTTGTTCCTCCTTCATGTTGTCGACAATCTTCCCCTTGCCCTTGTCGCACACTGGTATGTTTACCTCTACTACTGCTTCAGCTATTGCTCTCTGGGATGTTGCTTCACTAATCATTCCACAGCAAGACCGACCGGTTCATTGGGTCTAGAGAAGCTATGACAATATCTCCATGGGCCTTCCTTTGCCCAATGACATGCCCTGTGGATCCAAGTAAATTGTACTCTCGTGCAATGGTCTTTCACAAAACAATGCGGGTCATACGAATTGTAACTTCGAGCATCGAATGGATATTGCTTCATCTCCTCTGCTTCGACATCTGCATGCTTGAAAGATTGTATCTCGTATAACTCAATTTGCAACGGAAGAGAAGACCAAGGTACCTTCTTCTTCTGGTGTAGCCTAGCTGACAATCCTGCAGAGATGTGATATGATACTTCCTGCATAATGAGTTTGTCCAAGGAAAACTTTAGTAGAACATGCGAAGGCTTCTCTGCGTTGTACATTCTATGAAGGTGCCCGACTGTGAGGCATACCAATCTGATATATCAATCAGTGCCTCCATTGTTGCCTTCCGCATGTAGGGTGGATCCTATTCAAATATCATCTTTTACATCAGGGTGACAAAATGATCGGACAGTTGTGTGATAACTCCTATAAAGTTGCATTCAGACAACATCTTACAATAAGTGTTCATAGAGGTCTTCACCGATATCCATGCCCACTTCAAGCCTGGGAACTCCTAATGGGCAAAAATTGCATCCAAGATGTAAGCGGACATGTAGATTTATGCTTACATACCTTTGGCTGGTTGTGAAGCTCTTGTTACCTGTTCTTTTAGCTAGTGAGCCAACATGTCAGGCCAGTTGCATGCTTTGCCTTCTCTTGCTAGTTGGTCCAACGTGATCACCCAACTTTGTGGGAAGGTTTTCGTGCTCTCTTAGCCATACAAGCGACATGAAAAGATGACCAAGTATTGATACACATTCCGCAGTATCTTCATCTTGTAGACCTGGTTTGGTGTCATCCGGACTTTGGTCGACTCCTTCACCCAGTTCTTCAAGATATCTCTAGAGTTGTCATTGTTGTTGGGTATGCTGAAGGGTGTCTCCATGGTGATTATTGGCTTCGACATATGATTCATCTATTCATAATCCTGTGCCCTGAAGGTCACAATCTCCGTCCCACTGACACTGCTCAAAGTCATCGTCTTAGGGTTAGTGTGTGAGACAATCCAATGTATCATGTTCGCGCATGGGAGCACGGGATACCTGCATGCAATCTGGTACAATCCGGACTTATGGATGTTCACATAGACCTGGCAGCCTTCAAGATCTTCCCCAAATTTTTCTACGAATGCATCATTGACCTCTTGCCATTTCAGCTTCATGTCCTTGCCTACAATCATCTTGGCGTCTTCATAGATCGACAGACTTGTAGACACTCGCTTAATTGCTGCTCCAATTGCACTTTTGTCAATGTCCTTTGATCCTACTCTCTTGGAGGCCATTAATCCTGAACTGTTGAGAGGTGAAAAAAAATTGAAACACCATGCATGTGTGTGAAGCAAGTCGCCAAATTGGCAACCGTTCATGCAAAACAATGTCATGCATGCGACAACAGTGAGATGCTAATGAAAACTGAAACAGTGCTAATAAAAGCTAATATGCATGCAAATGACAGCAAGCATTCACAAAAATCAAGCAAACAACACTCACACAAGGCAAAACATAAAAAGCGACAGAAATGCTGCAAAAGACAAGTTAAGAGGACTTACCCGTAAATAGTTGAGTTGAATGTGTCGAAGACTCTTGGATGTGTTGTGGGATGTCAGAGCTCCAATATCGATGTGAATAAGTGAGCTCTAAAGCATCGAATAAATAATTTTGAGGCTCATGACGCGCATGCCACAAATCTCAGAAAAAGTGATACTTGGAGGAAAGACTCTAAAATGATCTTTCCATGTAACCTCTAGCTGCTAAAAGTAGATCCCTAAAATCTAGGGATGCTTTTTGAAAGTTGCTTTTTGCATGTTGCTTTTTGATATTTTGGGAAAAATCATCCCATGCATGCAAGTTGAGTTTTCTCGATCCTAGGTGGAACTAGTCAACCCAATGGCACATGCAATAGCTTGCTTGACTGAGGGGAAAATTTGTGCATTTCTAGGAGGGAGTTGACCTAGCTGCCCAGCAGGATTACACAATTTATGGGCTGAGCAGCCCTGCTAGGATTGATTGCACAGTTCTTCCAGTGAAGGTTAATAGGCAGAATTGTGCAATACTGGAGCTTGGAAGGCTGCCAAACAGGATTGCGCAATTTCTGGAGGGAAGATTGGTTCCCCTCCAAAATTGTGCAATTTCTTGAGGGATTTCCTCAACCTGCAGCTGGACCAATTCTGGAGAAACAGCCTATGAGGGGGATGCAACAAGCTATCATGCACAGGCTGGAAATGTGCTATAAAACCACTGAAGCTTGTGTACTTGACAGTGAAAGACATGCTGCTAATAAGGTTGGTAGGGAGGATCAAAAATGAAGCTAAGGAAAAAATTTGGAGGGTGGTTGTAGCCGCTACAACACAATGTTAACACTAAAAAATCAGACACGCATCTGTACAATCCAAAAGACACCCAAAATCATACAACATAATGTAAAAGTGACTATTTTACAGCTAAAGACATTATGAAGTTCAAAAAAAATAAATTCTCCAAAGGTCTTATGTGTAAACATGGAATATTCCACTTATTGAAAGGATTAAATTACAATTGTGTGGCTTTTCCTTCAAAAGCCACACGGTCAAAGAAAAGTTTGACTCAGAAAATTTGGGACCACTTCCCAAACTTGGAAGATGATTCTCTGACATGTTCCAGTCAAGGAATAATGAATTTGAGTCACCATGAAGATATGTAACCCTCAAAGAAATCCTCTTGTCTTACTCATAAGTCATTTTCATTCATTAACCAAGAGAGGGAAGAGGGATCCAAAAAATTCTATATAAACGGGCCATTGGAGAACCAAAGAGAAGACATTGTTATGCTAGAAAAATTGCTATCAAAGCAATCCTACATTTCATTATTAAAGCAGAAGAAGTAGAGCATTATTATGTTGGCCAAATTTCTTCTCAGAAATCCATCATTCTAGTGCAAGAATATTCCACCATTGGAAGAGTCACCATACTTATTTGATAGAGAGGAGAAGCTTGCAAAGAGATTGAGGAAAGGAACGTCCATGCTAAGGATTTTTTAGCACCATATCTCAAATAATTCTCTTCAATTGTTTAATATTCATCCTCTACCACCAAAAGTCAATAAAGGGAGCCATTTTCCATCATTTTGTTGACTTATTTGTTTCATTAAGTATTATTTATGTGTTTATCTCTTTGTTTTAGTTTATGTTCATATATGCATTGTTTTCACCATTTGTAATGATTTGTTTCTTCATGCTTGTCCAATTACAACAACCAAACTGTCTATATTTCTTTGCACGGGACAACCAACTGCTAAGGAGGTTTCTTTTGGTACCCCATTGCTACAAAAATACTACTATAGAATTGGTGACTCCACTAGTTTCGTTTCTTTACTCTAACGGTTGTGTTTGCAAGACCCTCTCTCTACATTGTCACCTCACTGGGAATTCAACATCTCTCCACAATTTTTACAGGACCTGTTGGACCTGTTGTCAATCGAAAATCTTGACTTTTCATTTTTTTTATTGACTGCATCAATTTCTTTCAGATAGACACACATGCGTGGCTTTTATTCAAATAGATGTGCAGGTGCATCTGTTCGCAGTAAAACCTGTATAGTTTATAGAGAGCATAAAAATCATTGTAATTTCACTTTTCTCAGGTGATTGGCAGCCTTTAGTGAATTTCCTTCACCTCTGAAATTTTTTTCCAATCAGTTTAGATTACTTAGTTTCTTTAATAATCACAATTAGTAGGGTAATTATATTATCTTTTCTTTTTTTACATTTCTCACATAGCTTAATTAGTAAAGGAGTAAGTGTCCCGTGATCCACAAATCTTGTTATTAACCAAAGAAATTATTTTTCTTCATTTTTGGCACTAGGATTAAGTGTTATTACAAAAACTAAGTAATCTTTGCTTCCCTTGCGTATCCTAGATGAACCTAGGCTTGCATATGAAAACTTTCTTAAAGGACTTATGTTTCCATCTCCCTTTGTTGAAACTCACATAGTGTAATAGGAAAAATAGTAAGTGTCCCATTATTCATGCTTTATTTCCTTTTCATGCAAGGAAAAATCAAAACTTAGTGTAATTAGGAGTATATTGAAAGGATCATCACATATCCACATCTTATCACATTTTGAATGTTCACTTTCCCACTTGCACACAAATTACACATCACACACTAATATTTTATAAGATTTGTATAAGAAGGCATCCAGTTTTTGGAGCTTTTTGTACTTAGCTTGTTTTGGCTTACATCTCACATCCTAAGAAAAGAAATACTCTTAAAACAAACCATAACTTGAACAACCTAAATTCCCCACAGGAACCACAAAAGAATTAATAGTTCAAATTAGGACCATTGGGTGTAGGCATCCCATAAGCCACCATGGTCATGTTACATCTTTGAAACATAGAAGTTGACTTTTAGGGTACTTAAATCCTTCATTATCCATGGAAAAGATTACATGCGCATGCTAGAGACCCGATTCAGAAAGGGTTCATCTTAGGTTAATTATGTGTAGTACTATTTGGGGCTACCCAACCCGTCTAGTGCTCAGTACTAGTAACTGAATACCAAGAAGCTAACAACTCAACTGCTCCCTTGGGTCAAAGGTATCTTAGTGGTCAAAATTAGGGCATCCATCCCTATAGGTGGAGGTGCAGGCAGCACTAAAGCCTCATTTGTTACCTTGTTTGATTCTTTGACTAATGGAAAGCTTCGCTAGTCCTTTCGGTACGTTGCACCAGTACCCATCAGAAGATATCTCTGCAAGGCCTAGTTACTTTGAGAGTGGAAATGGTGAATAGGTCTTTATAGTATCTTTTATCATACACAAAAACAAACAAAAACCATTTTTTGTTTGATTGATCACATAGCCTAAGTTAAAGGGAAAGTAATCATTTTATTTTTGCTTTGTTTTATGTATGTGATTTTCTTGCTTTGATACTTACCTCCTTCCCTCATCACACCAAGTAACACACACTCTACTCAACACCATAAGGAACCCCCTAGCTCCCCATTGATCTAGGCATTTTCAAAACCTCCCTCCATTACCAAGAGGTGTTCCTGGCCTCTCGTTATTTAGGCATATAAGACACAACACAGGCACCATTATATGATCTTCCTTTATGGGTGCAACTTTGATCGGGACCCCTCCTCGTCAAAGAAACCCATTCACTACACCTCAAGGGACCCCTCATGCAACCCCTTAGGGGATCCCACACAAGTCCATTCCTAGGAGTCCACACGGTTCTCACCAAGGTAACCATTCTCATCAGGGAACCCCTTTAAATACATATGTTCAAAAATGTTTTGTAATGATGGACAACTTACAAGTCTCATTTTTAGCTTCTTCAAATCTCCCTAATTTATGCAAGTTAACCAATGACCCAAGTACACATGACCAGAATTGGCCACCCATGCCCAGCAAGCTCCCTTTGGACAATCCAAAATTTGAAGGGAAACAAGGAGAAGACCTAAGAATCATGTCATGACCTTTCACCTTTGATGTTCATCCAATAGTATTGCAGATGATACTATTCGATTGTGACTATTTCAACACACCCTCATAGGACTCGCATCAAAATGGTACATAGACCAACCCACAGAAACCACATCAAAATGGTACATAGACCAACCTTCTGGGTCACATGGGAACTTTAGTTCCCTAGCCACAACATTCCTTACATTCCTCCAACTCCCAGTCTGTCAAGACTCGTGCTTAGAACTCATTACCCACGTCAAACAAAGACCTACTACACACATATTAGATTACATCCATGAATGGCGGCAACATCGTAGCTTTTGCGAAGCACATTTAGAATCCAAACTCCTCCTCAACCTATTTTTGTGATATCTCACGTCAGCAATCTGAAAATATGTGGTGAATTCATCCCCACAAAATGAGGAATAGGCCATTAGAAAATCTCAACAATTATAACTCATATACACATAGTTTGGATACCTCTATCATGCTCTTCCAGACACCCCCCGCCTGCAAAATTTTAAACAAGAGACACTAGGTGCATCCATTGTTGTCAATGGATTGATTAGGGCCATAGCCTAAAACAAACCTGGAAACACCTTTCAGTACCCTGGATACACTTACACTGGAAAACCATTCAGTGCTACACCTACAACACCACCACCACACAACACAGGATATTACCCTAGTCAACCTATTACTATGCATAATCTTGCTATATAGATCAATTGATACCAGCCCACGCATGGTAGCCAATACCCTCCCAAGTGGAGTGGTCCATATCCGCCCCCACAAGGAAATCAATACCCCCCTAGGAATGTGGAAGAAATTGCCCCTTCCCAAAACTCATATGTTAGTTGGGGACAAGGGAATCATTATTTCCCTTTCCCCGCACCCCAACAGAATAACCCACCATCACATGCTAATGCAGGGATTAATCTAGTGCAACCCTCTCTCACTCAACAGTGGCAATCATTTGAACAGTTGAACATAGCTAAGCCACCTAACACTGCTAAGAAAAAATCAAAGAGAAAGCCAAAGGGAGAGCCTGACCAGGGGGGGAACAATCAACAACAACCTCTATGGGCACCGGCTGGGGGAAACCCCAACCAGAATCAAAACTAGGAACATACCAATAACAACCCATAGAGGAAAAACAAGAACACAAGTATACATACTAATCATGCTTGTGCCATCTGTGGGGAATACAGTCATTATACCCATCGCTGTCCTCAACTCCTTGAGTTGAAATGGATTAAAGAAACTAGGGGCCAAGGAGGGAAAAACCAACAAACCGCAGTAACCCAAAATCCCTTCCCCCATGAGGGAGTGGTTAATACTCAACAGGAATCCTCCTGACAACACCAAAACCCTCCTAGAGGGAATTCCCAGAATAACTCAAGTCACAACATTTACATGGAAGGGGAATACATTCTCTTGTAGACATGAAATTGAGATTATGAAACTCCCCCAGAAACCAAACCATCTACCTCAACATTGTTGATGATCCCTCGACAACATATAGAACCCATGGCCTTTGTGACGAATAGGACATAACTCAAAATTTTCTCATAGCTACAACATAGTCGATGACTTAGCCCAATCTCCATCATCCATGTCAACATTGGAAGAACTGCAAATGTGTCAAACCCAACAGAAAGCCCTGATTTCCATGTTAGGATCAATCAGCCCTACCAATTTCCACTTAATGCCTTTTGATTTGGATAAGCTACCTCGTGTCTTCCATCAATAATCGCCTTCCAAATCCCAGTTACAATCTGGAATATCATCATTCACCGTTGCATAGTTGATGAAGGAGCATCCACATGTATTATGTCCAAAATAATTTGGCATAAACTCGAATCTCCAAAACTCAAACCATATGACATCACGCTCAAAGCATATGGCAGGTTCCCTTTCGCCCATGTTGGCCTATTATAAGACGTGTCGGTACAATTTTCCAGTAAACCGTGCTCATTGACATCGAAGTCTTGGATACATATTTGGATTACAACATCCTTCTTGTTCAAAGTTATATGTATGTAATGACGACGGGACATATTTTGTATTCAGGATAATAATGCTCCTCCATCAAGGAAAAATTGTTACAGTTGACTAGATTACATACTATGAGAAGAAGACATTAATCAGCCCTTATGGCATGCTACCTTTCATTGTATCTTCTCCTAAGTTTTGCCACAACCTACACTAAATTCATACTTGGAAAATGTAAACCATCATTGCTCCTCAGTACATACCTTGGAGACCACCCATTTCTAGAAGAAATTTCGACAACCACGGGAGCTCTGGTGTGCATGATGAGTTAATCAAACACCCCACCAAGTCAAGAACCAGTGCCAGACACCACTAGTGTTGCAACTGATGACTCTACATTCCTACCATATACTATCACCCAAAAGCCCTTCTTATACCCTCCACCTAGTTTTGTCTCACACCAAGTCATTGCAACTCTCACATTTCCCAATATGGCTCTAATGATACCTGTTTGGTATCTAATCCCTCAGGCCATGTGGGAAAATTCAAGTATCCCATCAACATGTGTTATTCCTGTAGGCCCTCCTCAGGGCAACAACCCTCAAAAATAAATGCCTGCACTAACACCAGTCAGTGCTAACATTTCTTAATTAGTTATCTTAGTTTTTGTATAAATAGGAGTGCCTTCCCCATTCAAAAGGTATCTTAAGTTTTGAAATGATAAGAATTGTCTATGCTTGTACTTGATGTTATGAATACTATTGAGGTGCACTTCAATTAATACAATCCTTTGATATGTTTATGCTTTCATGATGAGATTTGGTTTATGATCAATAGCTTCCTAAACTTTCCACCTCTTGTGAACTTTAGAAGGGTCACCTGATGAGTGCGAGTGTATTTTAATGTTTCAGTTTTGCAAGATAGATTAGTTTCTTTTATGTTCATTTTATGCAATGTTTATTTCAAGTATTTTTATTAAATGCTTTGTTTATCATTCCATTTATGTTCTTCTACAAATCAAGCATGTTCATTTCATTCAAATAAATTATTTCATAGCATATTTTTCTTGCACAAGCATTCTTAGGCAAATCATGGTTTTAGTTTATGAATGAACTCTAAGCTTTGAACACACACTGAGTTTATGAATTTCTTTACAGTCTTCAATGCTTTCATATTTAAATGGCATCATTTTCATAGATTGAATTTACAAGCTTTCATAGATTATATTTACTTACTTTCCTGTATTAAATATTTCCATGCATTCATATACTAAATTTCAAATGTTTTCACAGATTAAGATTTCATGCTTTGATACATTAAGTTCAAATGTTTGCATTAGATTAGATTTACTGCTTTAATTAGCATAAGTGTATTTTCTTTCATTAGATTAAAATTTCTTTTCTTTCCTAGAATAGATTATCTTTTCTTTCACTAAATTACAATATTTCATTTTCTTTATACTACCTTCAAGAATAGTCATTTCTTATTTCCATCAAAATTATGTGTGTGTTCTTTGACTAGATTTCATCTCATAGAATTTCCTTTCTTTTGCAGTCTTCAAAATTCAATTTCTTCATATATTAAGATTTCATTTTCACTTCATCACATTCTTTTGATTCATTTGCATACTTTTACCTTTCATTCCTTTCTATTAGAATTCTTCTTTTAGAATTAAAATTGAAAGTTGATTTCCTAGCATATATTGTGAAAATGTACTTCATAAGTATACGAACCTACATTGATAATTTAATGCTAAGTAATTTAAATCATAATTAAAGTTCCCAATAGTTACTATGTCATTTATTACACTAGTAAGAATCTAACCCCTATTGAGATGAGGTACATTGTGATAGAAAAAGAATTCTTAGCACTGGTGCATTCTATAAATAAGTTTATGCATTACATTATGGGGTATGAATTCTTATTTCACAATGACCACATAGTTATATGATACTTGATGCACAAACTGGTAACCAATGGAAGGATCACAAGATGGATTTTGTTATTGTAGGAATTTAACATTACAATTATTGGCTAGCCTAGCAAAGATAGTCTAGTCGATTTTATTTTCTAGGTTACATAATGAAAATGATATTACCCTTGTACATGTTAAATGCTCTGATGAAAAGATTTTGCAGTGTCTACTCACTTGCCTTGGTTACGTCATGAATTATTTAGCAATAAGAAAATTTCCTTAGTAGTTACCAACTCGTGATACACAAAGAAATATCAGTAGGAGTGTCATATATTCATGGATTAACGATCATCTATTTCACACAAGGGTGGACCTTGTCATTCGAAGATACATCTGGGAGGACAAAATTCCATAAATTTTAAAACCTTGTCACAATGAGCCATGTGGAGGTCATTTTGTTGGCAAGCGAATAGCTTACAAGATACTACAGTATTCATATTATTGGCCCGACCTATTTAAATATGCTAATAAATACACACAATAGTGTGACTATTTCTAGAGAATGGCGAGGCTAATATAGACAAGGGAAATTCCATTGCATCCACAAGTGTTGATCAAACCATTTGAGAACTGGGCCTTGGATTTTTAGGCCCAATCACACCAATGTCAAAGAAGAAGAAATATATTCTTGTGTGCACTAACTATGTCACAAAATGAGTTGAGGCCAAGGCATTTCCCCAAGCTAATGAACACACAGTATCAGACTTTATTTACGAAGAAATTTTTACAAGGTTTTATGTACCTAGAGAAAGCATCATGGATGAGGGCACACAATTGACATCCAGACTTATCAAGTCTATCACATAGCAATAAAAAATCAAGCATAGAACTTCTACCGCTTACCACCCTCAAGTGAACATTCAAGTGGAATCCACCAACAAGGTATTGGAATCCATTCTCAAAAAATAGTGGAGATTCATCACAAGGATTGGGAAGACCGGTTGAATTAATCATTTTGGGCTTATAGAAAAAATTGGCGAAGAACCACAGGATCTACCCCATATGAATTATTTTACGGGAAACAAGTCCTCCTTCCAATAAAGTTTCAAATTAATATTTTTTGGGTTGTTGCCTAGGTGGGAATGGATTTGAATGAGGCACATGAATAAAGGGATATGTAGTTAAATCAACTAGAAGAGATCAAGCAAGATGTGGTTCAGAAGACTACTTTGGTATAGGAACAAAGCAATAAATTGCATAACAGATATATTCAAAGGAAGCATTTTTTGGTTGGGTGACTGGGCTCTCCTCTTCGACTCAAGGTTTAAACATTTTAAAGAAAAATTCGCAACTTCATGGTTGGGACCCTATGAAATATATATTCCTTTTTAGAATGGATTAGTTCTAATCAAAACCATTGATGAAGATCAGACTTATTTTCTTGTGAACGAGTATAGGTTAAAGGTCTAATAGAAGTCGAAGTCTAAAGAAGATTTTATAGTAGATATTTACCAAAATAATGGGATGGAAGTGGTGAGAGAGGAAAATCATTTTCCTACTCCTACTCTTTCTTCTTGACTTCTTCTCTTCAATTAAAATAAATAAATGAGGCCTAATTATGAAAACCACTTTTTGGCATGGTTGGGTCGGGATATGCTTGAAAACCAGTCTCTAGTAGGCAGAATTCATTGTTTATGTAAGTTGTTGATTTTCTTTTCTAGATCATAATTCCTCAAAATTTTTATTCTTCTCATGTTATTCGAGGAGATATCCCTTAAGGCCCTCCCTATAATGGCCTTTTTCCCATCGAATCTAGCATATTATCTCAGATAAAAAGGTTAGAAATTGTTTTGCAGTTCCTATAGGCTTGAATACATTAATGGTAGGTTCTATTACCAGTGATCAATAGGAATACCTCAATGTCTCTTTTTCATTGGATCTTGCAAGTGACTTGGCAATGGCACATTTATTCATACCTTGCAAGAAGTAGTGGGGTACCTCAGAACTCATCTTCATTAAAGGTGAACAACCTCGCATCGGTTAACATCATACAACAATGACCTATAATCCAATGATTCCTTCGCATGTTCGACTTCAATACCTTTATTTGCATGTTGATGGATTGTACATGGATTGCACAAAATGGTTAAAGACCCTTGATTTCATCTCACAATAGAAATTACAAGTTTCAGGTTTAGTGATGAAGACTACCTGAATGGAACGGATTTGATAGTTTACTGCAAGATTTATGACCAACCCCTATCCTACTAACAGCAATAGGTTCTCTCATGCTTTAATGGTAGGAATATTTAAGGATAAATATCATTTATTTGATGGAAAACAAATATCAGGATTTCAAAGCACATCACAGCACAAAGCAAGAACATCATCTACAAAATAAAGTACTAATATTTTTCTGGTAACTCGACTGATTTTTGTGTACTACAGGATTTACTAGATCTTGGCATTCATTACAGCATATGGATTTGTGGAATAACACTTTAATTATATTAATTATTATTTGTTGTAGGAACCTTAAGTTCCAGTAATTGGTCAATAGGTGTCATGTGAGAGGAATTATGGGATTTCACGGTTCTGGTGGAAAACAGTTAGTATTTTTAGCCTAGCATAGGAATCCATCCCCGCTGCCTTGGTAGGTTTAAAGGATTCGTAAAGGAAATTATAGTAAAGACAAATAACACTTTTAATTACATGACAAACTTGTGAGAAATGTGTAGGATAATCATTGCCATCGTATGAATAACTTCTAATTCGCTACATATCGATGCCACCACCTTATCCAATTTCCTGCATATCAAATATGCTTAATTATATCCACATGCCCTCATGATTTGAACAGTGTCAAATCAACATAACCCTCACCTATGTTTCCAAAAATGGAAACATGCTAATTTTTTTTTACCAACCACCACCTTTCCTAGTTCAATTTTACACTGTTGCAAGAAACTAAGAGTGAGTCATTCTACCACATATCAAACCAACATGCTAAAGACCCTAGCGTTGAGGTTGAACCCAACGGGATCA
>APFE031599417.1:151815-162588 GCA_000404065.3 Pinus taeda | reverse complement strand
TACGCAGGCTGCAACCTGCAGAGAGCTACAACTCTCTCTCGTTTTCCAGTCTCTCCTGGAAGGGAGCTACAACCCCATTTTCTCTTTTACTTCTTTAAGGACCACATTTCATTAATTTTCAAACTGGATCCATGAACATCCAATAATCATCAAGTACATGAAAATCACCCAATCTCCTTATACAAAGAACCAATGAATCACCCAACTCTTCAGAATGCTGTAAACAGAAAAGTAATACCAGAAATCTAAACCCAGAACTTTGCTGCAATAGATAAAAGACAATCAACAATTATTTCAAGATAAGACCGCAACTTCACCAACAGGGGCCTGCGTATATCCACAGCTCTTCTCAGACTGAACTGCGCAGATCCGCACTGGTTGTTCTTCTGCTCTGCGTACTTTTCTTCAGATCCGCACCTTTACTTCTGACTTACTACGTACACCCACATTGTGCCTTCTTCTCGCCTGCGTACCTCTCACTTCGCCCTTTTCTGTGCTGCGTGCACCCCGCACTATGCCTTCTCCTGCGCTTCGTACCCCGCACTGCACCTTTGGCTTCGCAGCGTACTCCCGCACTGAGTCTTTTACTGAGCTGTGTACCCCCGCACTGCACCTATGGATCGCCTGCAGACTTCTGATTAGGGCCAAATTTACAGTCCTCCAATGTGCCACAGTCAGTCAAATCCATAGATCTGTTCATGCGCCCGAGAGATCACGACATGTCAATAGATTCACCTTAAGTTATCTCCTTGATTTAGATCTAGCCTTTAAAAAACCAATCACCCAAAATTTCAGATCTTAAGATATTCAAATTTCACAAGTGTGTGGCCAAGAGATCTCCTTTCTTTATATAGGCAAGGCCCTTTCTCAATACCATGTCCAAAAACATAATAACAAACAATACCATGAACCCAATACTTGGGATCAACACTTTTGGATGCAATACCATGGACAAAAACCATTTGATCAAAAACTGTCGGGCTAATACCATGAACCATTCATGAAGATTCCCACGTGCACGTGCTTTTATGCATTGGAGAGAGTGAAACTGGGGTCCACACCTTCTGAACATATCACCTGCGTACATGCACGCACTCCTTGGTCTGTGTACCTGCGAGTCCGCAGCTTCTTCTAGGATTACCTGCGGGTATCTTAATTTCCATGGAGATCAGCTACAAGAGTGAGTTGCCATCAAGTACAACACCTGTACCATAGAGCCAAACCAGAATCATAATGCCAACAGAAAGGACGATACATATAAATATTTTTTAAATTGTGATATTAGATTTTTTTAATAGGAGGCACATAAAAGATTGAGATAAATTTCAATCTTAGGATGATGACTCATGTGAAAATGAAATTGTCATCATCTACCTAATTTTTGTTGGAGCAAAATTAAATTTCTGAAAGACTATCTTCAATATAAAAACCTTATCATAAATTATTTTAATATTTAAAATTTATAAATAATTATTCATTAAAAATAACATGCAAATTTTTGAAATCAACATAATGGAAGTTTATTTAATTAAACCTTATCATAAAATATCTTCCAAAATCTTAAAAAAACTAAGCTAAAGCATTATTTGACCTCATTAATATTAAATTTATATTTATTTATTAAATATATGTAAATTGCCAATATAGTCATGGATTAATTTTGATATTTTCTTCTCACAACTATTTTAATGTATAATTTTTTTATTAGAAAAAACAACATCTTTTCGCTAAAATAAAAAATGTTACATTTGCAGAGTTTTTTGTCACTTATAAAATTTAGGAGCAAACTATTTTAGTAACTAAAATAAATACAAGGCCAAAGCAAGGACGGAATCCCAATTGGGAAAAACAAAAACTAGAGAGAGCATTTTCAAATAATCAAGAAACCATCAAGTTGTCTAGCAGAAGCCCAGGGCCAATCCAAAATAAAACAGATCATCTAAGTAATTTTGCCTTGGGAAGCAAACAAAAGAAACCTTCCATCACGCGAAAGCAAAGGATCCATAGTTGGTGGCTGATCTTTGATCAAGGCATTCGAACCTGATCTTTCCAGGAAGGACAGAGATCCCCCTTTTGGAAAGTAGGCATGCCTAAGAATTCTACTCTTAAAAGATGTGACAAAAAGTAATGGAGCAAAATCCCGCCTTCATATCTTGGATCTGCAAGAGCCACTGGGATACTGACAGCACAACAAGAGAATGCACTCCCTTGATCCAATCAATGGTAACTTTCGAAACACTTGCCACTATTATTTTGTCCACCACAAGAACCAAGGCATATTCAAGGACACCCCATAGTGCCAAAACCTTTGCTCTAGTATTGAAGCCCAAGCCCCCAAACCAAAAGAATTAATAAGTCCACGATGGGCAAAGGGAAATTAGAGCCCCGCGTCCACACTCCCCACCAACTGAGGCACCATTGAAAAAACCAATGGGGTACACATTGTCAAGGGGCATATGTGCTCTATGACGCATAAATCCACTAGCTTTACAAGGGCCAACCTCAATGAAACAGTTCAAAATTCGAGAAGTAGCAGCATGCAAATTTGGGGACAAATTCTTAAAAATTGATTTGTTCCTGCAACACCAAATTCCCTAGAAAATGCATAGAGGTAGAGTTCTAAATTCCAGAAGTCCGGAAGACTAGCCCTGTAAGAAATCTATGATGGATTGTATGTTCAGAAGTTGGCAAGTCTGGAGGAGGGACGTTACATTCTCCCAAACATATAGAGTGAAGGGACACCCCAGGAATAGGTGTGCGAAGTCTTCTAAATCATATCTGCAGAGGGAGCAAAAGCTAGGGCCCTAGAAGCCTGTCTTGATTAGGTTATCCCAAGTAAGGATGTGATTGCAGACCAAGAGCCAAATAAAACATTTCATCTTAGAGGGAACTACCCACTTCCACATCTGAGCCATAAGGATGTGATTGCAGACCAAGAGCCAAATAAATTTCATCTTAGCGGGAACTGCCCACTTCCACATCTGAGCCATCCATGTGTCCAAGGGGTCCAACGAGGGCCAAGAAAAGATATAATCATATGCAGTCTTAGCAAAGATGTCTCCTCCTTGAGAAATACCACCCCATGTGATCTTGTCCTCTTTGTCACAAAGGTTGATTCCATCATGTATGAGATGGGAGAGGAAGTTTTCCCACTCAAAATATAAAGTTGGCTCCAAATCTAAATCATCAAGATGCAACCACTGGGTTGTGGGAAAGTCGCCATACATTGCAGCTCTAATGTGCTCCAAAGAAAAAAGACCTCTGCTTTGGAGGTGTTGGATGATGGGCCAATATAGCGAGTGGGTACCCTCCATATCAAGCATAGCATCTAAGCCAACTAGGATTTGGTTACCTCTGCCAACAACCCACCTGAGGTTACAAAACATCCAATATCTTGGTTTACCACCTAGTTATTCACCATCTTTGTAAACTCTTACCTACTCACTACCTTTACCATTCACCAACTTTTTGTGTACAACCTCTCTTTAAATGAGATTACTTCAATATTTATGGTTGATGTAATGCACAACTCTGCAATGTTTCCAAGCCCAGTGAATAGTTATTCTTAACACAACAACCAACGAGAGAAGGCATAATAGGAATGTCCCCAAGCGCAACCAACAGTCAACAATTACTATAATTGTAAATTATCTTATTTGTGGTCATGATATCATTCAAAAACAAATAAACCTAGACTTGATATATGTTCCTTTTATCCTGAAGATGAACCAGTTGTGGGTTAGAAACATAGAATTTTGGGTCCATCACATTTATGATAGTTAGATAATCTACGTTTCTAACCCACAACTATGGTTCATCTTCAGGATAAAAGGAACATCTAGAATGTGCCTCTCGACACAATAACATTTTTTTTAATTGTGTTGAGAGGCACATTCTATAACCTCGTATGAGGGAGATGTGTAATTCCTTTTGTGCTCAACCTAGACTTGATAGATGTTCCTTTTATCCTGAAGATGAACCATAGTTGTGGGTTAGAAATGTAGATTATCTAACTATCATAAATGTGATGGACCCAAAATTCTATTTGAAAAAAAAAAAATAGAAAAATAATGTCGGCTATAATAAAAAATAAAAATGAATATACATGTTTGGTTAGTTTTAGTTAAAAGCATTATAAAACATTAATATCATTGTGCTCACTAGGTCAGTTATTGATATTACAATTCAGTATGAATGAGATGTGGTAAAAATATTTCACTCTCAACCACAAATAAAATATTTAAATGTCCAGTCAACTAGGGTTATCTCGAGTGGTTGTGCGGAATGGTTGTTATCTTCCCCACCGAGGTTAGTGAAATGATGAGCTATAATGCCTTGATGAATCTCATGGTAATGGCTTTGGAAGGCAGATTTCTTTCCTCATAAATAAATAAATAAATGTCCATGTAGAATAATATAAATTTATATCAACTATAAATAATTAAAACCAACTCAGATCCATCTTAACCCTGGATATATCAAGCGCCAAGAAGGATGAAATATCTCGAGGTGCAAAGCTCTTTTTTGAGTGCAAAACTTGAGGAAAGGTTTGCACCTCGAGAGATTTGATCCCTCTCGACGCTTGCTAGATCTGGGGTTAAGATGGATCTAGGGTGGCTTTACTCATGTGCAGCCATGGAAAATATGTTGAACATATAATTATTCTGATCATTTTAATATTTTAAATATGTCTAAGATTAATTTGGTCATTTTAATTTTAAATTTGCTCAATTACCTCAGTTTGTTGAGATGGGAGATACTATTAATAACTTGAATGATGAAAAAATGATGAAATAAAATTTTTGAATGTAAAGTGACAATGTAACAATGTTGAATGATTGAAAATGTGAATAATAATAATGTAGTCAATTACAAATAGTCTTCATTGTGATCAATCTCAAACTATTTTCTTCTATTGTTCTTACTGTCACACCTATTAGTTTTTCCATCTTTTCATATTGATCATAAGAAAAAGGTGGTTGAAATGATATACCATTCAAATATTTAACTCGATCTATTGCAGTAAACATCATACCTTGTCTCTCTTACTCTCCAATATTAATAGTAGCTTTCTTCAATGTCAATCATTGTGATGTATGGAGTGTTAAACCCCAAGTGTCAATGGTAGTTGTTTTTTGTTACCTCGTTTGAATGCAAAGTGACTAACAATGTTGAAAGATGGAAAATTGAAATAATAAGAATGTAATCAATTACAAATAGTTTACAGTTTCAAGAATCAAACATTTCAGTTAAGTGAATATTTTATTTATGTTGAAAATTCAGATATTTATTTATGGTTGAATTACTGTAACATAAAAATCAATGCACATCGTCAATAATTATTTTGTGCTTACACTAAAATCATTATACACTATTAATCTAGTTACTTTGAAATAAATGTACATCATACTTCTAATTACATCAAATCATAAATCAACATCTACATTGAAATTAATGCATCTAGTGCAAGCAAACAAATAGGATTGGAAATCAACATCTACACTGAATCAATGTGTCTAGCGCAAACAATAAAATAAGATTAGAAATCAACATCTACACTAAAATAAATGCATCTAGCGTAAGAAATCAAATAGGATTAGAAATCAACGTATACACTAAAATCAATGCATCTAGTGCAAGCAATCAAATTGGATTAGAAATCAACATCTACATTGAAACTAATGCATCTAGTGCAACCAATCAAATAGGATTAGAAATCAACAACTACATTGAAATCAATGCATCCAGTGCAATCAATTAAATAGGATTGGAAATAAAATCTACACTAAAATCAATGCATCTATTTCAATGAAAAGCCAAAATATTCATGGCTTTCTAAATCCAACTTCTTTAACCTTTTGTAAAATTCTTACTTCCTCTTCCTCTATGGTTAATAATTTTTAATATTATATAGTATTTGTATTTGTCTCTGTGTATCTCTTTATTCTTCCTCCTCTTTCTCCCCTTCCACCTCTTTATCTCTCTCTCTCTCTCTCTCTCTCTCTCTCTCTCTCTCCACACCATATATATCTATATATCCCTCCATATGTAATGCATTGTCTCTCTATCTCACCCCCAAAACACACACACACTCTCTATCTCTCCATATCTATCTATCTTTCCCTCCCTTCCTGTCTCCATCTATCTCTTCTTCCATTTCTCCCCCTCCATCTATATCTCTATTTCCCTCTGCATCTCCTTGTTTGTCTCTTTATCTCACCCCTAAACATTCACACTCTCTATCCATATCTATATGTCTCTCTCTCCCTCCCTCGTCCTCTCCCTCTCTCTCTCTTCCCCTTCTCTCCCTCTCTCTCTCTCCTTCTCTCTCTTTTCCCTCCTACTCTCCTCTCTCCCTAATACTATCTATATATCTTCCTTGTCATTCCCTCTGTCTCTCCACCTTTATCTCTCAATGTCTTTATTCTTCCCTCCAACTTTGTCCCCCTTTAACTCCATATGTCTCTCTCTCCCTCGACTCTCCTTCTCTCTCTCAATTCCTCTATCTCTTCCTTCCTCTCTCTCCCTTTCTCTCCCACCTCCTTATGTCTCTCCCCCTCATCACTCTCTCTCTCTCTCCAACTATGTCACTATCTCTCCCCCTCTCTCTTCCCTCCATCTCTATGTCTCCCTCTCTCTCTCTATCTTCCCCTTCTCTCTCTATCACTTCCCTCTCCTTCTCTCCTCTCTACCTCACTCCCTCTCTATCTCTCCCTTGTCACTACCTTTCTTTCTATCCATCTCTATGTCTCTATGTATTTTTTCTTCCTTCCCTCTCTCTCCCCCTTCAACTCCATATCTCTCCCCATACCTCTCTCCTTCTCTCTCTCAAGACCTCTCTTTCTCTTCCTTCCTCTCTCACCTTTTCTCTCCCACCTCCCTCTATCTCCCCCCCATCTATCTCTATCTCTCTCTCTCTCTATCTATCTATCTATCTATCTATCTCTACTTCTCTTTCCCTTTTCTCTGTCTCTCTCTCCTCTCCTTCTCTCTCTCTTACCTCCTTTTCTCCTCTCTCCCTCACTCTCTCTCCATCTCTCCCTTGTCACCCCCTCTCTCTCTCCACCTTTATCTCTTTATGTCTTTGTTCTTCCCTCTCTCACTCTCCCCCTCCAACTCCATCTCTGTCTCCCTCCCTATCTCCTTCTCTCTCTCCCCCCCATCACTGTAATATACCCCCTTCCACCCTAACCCAAGGAGGTGGTTACTGTGTTAACCCAACTTCCAAGGTTTAGTTATGGAAATGGGGTCTAAATTATTTTTTTTCATTTTTCATATTCCTCAAAACCCAAAATAAACAACACCATTATGTTCGTTTTGCCAAGACCTTTCTAAAGATATAAACTTTACCCCAATATGGTTTCTTGATCAGAACTTATGGCCACTCAAAATTTCACCCCTTTATTTCTAGCCATGCCATGTGGTACCCACATGGTGCCTACATTGTGACCTCACCTTGACACAAGGGTCATCATTATTCCAGCATGGCATTACCACATTACTGAGGCCTAAATCCCCACCTTACAGATGAAATTTCAGGTCGGGCCTCTCCACGTAACCCAATCACGCACGCACCCTTGCACCGACTCCTGGCCTTCAACCTTGCTAGGCCCTCGACTACTGATTCCATGGCCTAGTAGCCTGTCCTGACTACATCGAAATCCTAACTCGCCTAACCAACCCAATCCCTACCTAACTAGGGAAAAATCCTAACCAGAGACGACCCCCCAACTAGGGCTGAATCCCTTCCTCGCTGACTTTCTAGTCTAAGTTTACTTAAGCCTGTTCTGATATATTTAGAATTATTCATTTTTTTTCTAACCTTTTATACTTCTAATTTATTTATGAAATCTCTTTAGGCCCCTTTGTCGGCCCCTCAATCCACATTCTGACACATGATCCCACCCTATCTATCTGACATCTCTTTATGCATAGGAAGATCAAAGGCTGATAGCAAATGTGTACCCCCCCCACCTCTACGGCATCATGGGGGGGTCTGCATTCATGATTCCACTTCGGGGTTCCACACCAAATATATGAAGGCCCTCAATCTTCAAAACTATTTGACAGATGTGATTGAATGTGGAACCCCCTCTCCCCCACTGAAATCAAGAGGGGGCAACGAGGGTGCCTGTTCCAATATGGACTATCAATCCAACATTCATTACCCATCGTCGATCAACATCAGCACCCCAGCCTCTGGTCTTAGCTCCTAACCATATGATTTACTCACGGCTCAAGCCCCTTTCCTAAGGTCTCAACATCTTTGGCCTGTTCTGACTTGGCGTTCAACTCGATCCTATGCAGAGTAACCTACATGACCCTTATTCGACATGTAGAGTATAATTGTACTATATAATATTATATATATATATATATATATATATATATATATATATATATATAACCCTAAGCTTGATTCCATGCCCTACCCTAACCACTTCCTCCAGGTCACAACCTCCGCCATGTGACCAAGAGTTGATCCAGTAGAGCTATTAAACTATGGCACAATAACATTATTGTGGTTATAGTGGTGTGTGTGTGTATGTGTGTGTGTGTGTGTTATATATACCACACATATACATATGTATATGTATAATATGTTTCTCACATTGGCCTCACCAAGGTCTTGTTCTATATTTATATGTATTTACGTATATCCGAATGCACATTGTTACAAGGTTAATCCTTACGGCTAGCACCCCATATACAAGTGTGTGTGTGTGTGTGTGTGTGTGTGTCACTATATACAAAGCTCAGTGTTGAGGCTTGGACACACAGTCCAGTTCCTATTTCAATACTCTGTGCATAATTATGTACCTATGAATGTTGGTTAATTCACATGATAATTCATAGGTAAATTAATAATTTACATTATCACAGAAATGCACAAATCCTTATGAAGAAACTAAGCCAATATTATACTAAATATAATAACCTAGATATTTATAGACATAGGATTCACATGATAGTTGTGCTCCAATGTAGTGTCAGCATGCATATATACATACATGTCAATACATATAAGTATACAAAGACCATCAACCTACTTATCTATTATTCTTACTATATGAAAGCATAGGCACTCCACTAACTTAGTATTTCAATTAATCCTAGCGTTTAGATTGTTTACAAATAGTTAATATCACAGAGATTTACACAATAGTTAAACACAATTCCATGCTCAGATCAACACAGGAATATTGAACCATATCGCAGAGAATTCACATCAATCATCAGTATCGGAAGTCATACTCTTATCTATATAGGGATGTGACATCCCTCATATGTCTAAGGCATTTAAACAATATAGCAAACATTCATCTAGAATTTCCTATAGCTAAAGCATATTAAACACCATTGCACCGCACGCAAGAGTTAGATCACTCCTTGGAATCACACAAGGATTTTCATTATAGGAATTAATATTTCATATCAACTATAAGTGCATGTACCATTACTTAGGAAATAATCATAGCATTAGAAATTCATCTTTACTCAAGTCAAGTTCCACACATATGAATAGCATTTAGATAACACAGTAACTATCTATATAAATTCACTGGTATATAAAACATAAGGAGTACATGTATTATTCTCCAAAGGACTTCCCAACTGATATTGGGAATCTAACTTTTCACCCAACCATAGACAAACTGAAACCAATTATTTCTTGTAGTTGTCACCCCCAAGCCAGATTTTAGAGCTTAAGTGAGAGTGATCAAAGGATTTCACACTTAACTCCTTTGGGAGTTCAGATATTTCCCCATCTCCACCCAGCAACCAATACTTTATACCTAGTGCCTTTACCCCAAACTAGGAGTCCAGAGGTCACTGGAATCCCTGCAACTCAACAGTTTGAAGAAGACTTTGATGTTGTTGTTTGCTTCAACGGCTTATCCATGCTTCTCTCTATTCTCTTGGAAGTTATTTCTTCCCATTTTCCTTGGCCTCATCCTTCATTCTTTTCCAATGATCGAAAGCATACTCTCCCCTAAAATATAGCATAACTCCATGTTCTTCTCGTTGTCCCATGTTGATTTTTTCCTCCATGTTGCACTTCTCTCTGCACAGACCCCCTCCAAGTAGGTGTAGTCCCTGTCTTTCCTTCTTCCCTTATCCTTCTATCTGAATTTCTCCCATTTTTTTCCTCTGCATCATGCCTCCATGGTTTGTTTCTCCTCGTCTAACCAGAATTTCCCAGACCAGTGAGATGGTGCCACCTACCTCTCTGTCTCCCCATTGTCTTCTTGATTCCCTATCTGTACTTCTTCCCTTATCCTTCTATCTAAATTTCTCCCCTTTTTTTCCTCTACATCGTGCCTTCATGGTTTATTTCTCCACGTCTAACCAGAATTTCCTAGACTAGTGAGATGGTGCCACCTGCCTCTCTGTCTCCCCATTGTCTTCTTGATTCCCCATTGTCTTCTTGATTTGTATTTATAGTTGTTTCTTGTTACAACCAATGGTCATATCACCTCTACGTGTCTTTAGCCATGAAGTAACTCTACAACATTGTGTCCACCTTTTATTGAATTTTCTTGTTCCTTATTGCTTGTAATTGTTTGCAAAGAGGCATGTTCCTTGTTCTCATTTTTTTCTGGTGAATTTACATGACCTATCCTTTTGAGCACAATTGGTAGCCTCCATTGGTTTGCACATAATAAACTCAAATTTTATGCTAATCCCAACCAGTCTCCCTCCCCAAGCTCTAAAATTTGTGTCTCATCTCATCCTTTTTTTGTATTTTTTTTGCAGACTTATTACGATTTT
>APFE031599417.1:137489-151631 GCA_000404065.3 Pinus taeda | reverse complement strand
CCTGCCTCTACCCCTCTCTGTATCTCTCTCTTTTTCCCTCTCTCCCCACCCTCCAACTGATATGAAATGGAGAAGATTAGTAATATTGTTCTAATTCCCCATTAATAATAAAACCCAAGATGCTTATCATTTTCTTATCAAGTGCTTAAGGATTCACCATTTTTGCTTAATTTACTGATTCCCATGAGAGTTTCTTATGTAAATGTTATAAACAATTTAACATAAAACATATGCTGAATAGCAGAAAAATAATAGCAAAGAACATCAAAATACAACACACAACACAGGGATTTGATGAGGAGTTCAACCCTCTTGGGCTATGTCTCCTTGGTCTATCTTCCAATGCTTAGGCCTCTTTATTATGCTCAAAATTACAACAAAAGTGTGTTTACAATGCTCAAACCTGTCTAATTGAGTTCAGAATAGACAAAACTACTAGAATTGACTCTTTTTGCACCTCATTTGGATAAGAGCTAAAGAATTTATGACCTATCCCAGTTGTCCCACAATTTGCTCCTCCAAATCTGGCTAACTGCTAGTTAAATTCATTATCCAGAGCTAATTCTGGCCGTTTCGCCACAATTGGCAGTCCCGCCAACTTCCCCGCCTATCTCACAGTTAAGGCTGAGTGATCACATGGTGGTTAGATTCAATGGTTTAGGCGATGGTTCCAGTAGGCTCCACTGCATATCACAATCGCAATCGGCGGAAGCATTGGCGTACAAGCGTTCTGCGATAATACAAACTCGTCGGGATTAGAAAACTCAACATATAACAATATTGCATCTAGTGCCCTATCGTAAATCGAAAACAGAGGTTACAGTCAGGGCCGCTTTGTAAACACTAACCCCTTTTGTGATTGTGATATGTGATATCCTATCGCAACTAAGCTCTGTCAGGGATGAATTCATAACCCCTTGTCCACCTCCGATATGTGATATGTGATATCGCAATCATAAATTGGTAATGTTTGGGGCCAATTACTTAAGCCGCTTCTTCCTTTTTCTCTGATATGCGATATGTGAGACCCAATGGCAACCTTCCACTTGATGTTTCCACATTCACTGAGACCTTTGCCATGTCATCTCCTCCTGCCACCTGGACAAGTCAAACTTGAACTTTGAATTACTCTAACTTCTACATATGATCTCATATTTGAGTGTCATTCACATCGTTGAAATCAGAATGGCGAGCTCTTCAATCTGAAGCTCAATTTAAAAAAATTCTGACACTTTTATTTTTGAGCATAAACTTGAGCACTTGATCACTCCTCCCCACTGGAAGTCTTTTGAACCAAAAAATACTATATTCAGTTATTGAACATATGAGGGTATTGTTCCCTCACCTTCCCCTCTTCAATCCATTTGGCCTTTTATGGATTTGTACCTTTGAGACCCACTCGAAGACAATCAGCATTTCCACCCTTTGATGACCTCGTTCTTTTGTCAAGTATGGTGTATTGTTGAAGCTCATCAAGAAATTATAGAGAAAAATCTTCAATTGATGGAATCTATACACTTTCTCCTTAATCTTCAAACAAATGAGGCTCATACAATCTCAAATTTTCAGCATTAACAACGAAATAAATTTGCATATGAAGGCAAATCAATCTTTAAAGCATTATTGCCAACCTTTTCCAGAACTTTAAATGGACCATAACATATTGGTTTCATATTTTTACCTTCACCTTGAAGCATTTCCTTGCTAATGTAAAGCCAAACTTCATCATCTACTTGAAACTGATGATCCACACAATGCTTATCATGCCTTGCCTTATACTTTCCTTGACTCTTTTCTACTTGTTCTTTAACTGTTTGGTGAATCAAATGAATTTTCTCAATGAACTTGTTTTCTCTGTCTATGTCACTATGTCCATCTACAGCTACATCTTTCTCAAAGATGAAATCCAAAGGCAATTTAGGCAAATAACCAAGACATGCCTCAAAAGGTGAAGTTAGAGTAGAAGATTGTTTTGCTCATTTGTAAGCATGTTGAATATAATGCAACTGTTCATCCCACAACTTAGGATGTTTGTTGCAATATCCTCATAGAAAATTAATAATTGTGTTGTTAACCACTTCAATTTGACCATCTGTTTGTGGATGGAAGGCTATACTTTTCTTCAACTTGGTGTCCATCAAGTTCCATAAATTTGACCAAAAATTCCCAACAAATTGGCAATCACTATCACTTACAATAGAAGTAGGTAATCCAAAATGAACCCATACATTTTGAAAGAAAATTTGATTTGTTTGTTCAGCTGTAATTAGTTTTTTCAAGGCATTAATATGCACATCTTGCTGAACCTATCCACAACTACGTACAAATAATCATGACCTTTTCTTGATAAAGGAAGACCTCCTACAAAATCCATAGAAACACTCTCCCATGGACGTGAAGGCACTGGAAGTCGTGTGTACAATCCTAGTTTCCTATTACTAGGCTTACTGATTGCACACAGTGAACAACCTCTGATAAAACGTGACACACTTTCAAGCATACGAGGCCAGTAAAAACACTTCTGAAGATTTTCCATTGTTTTACTTACACTGAAATGTCCAACAATAAGAGAAGTGTGTGCTTCCCTTGTGACATTTACTCGCTCCCCCTATGGAAGACAAAGTTTTCCCAAATTATACAACAGATTATCATGTACATGGTAGTCTAATTCCTCAACTTGGTGGACTTGACTCAAGTTTGAATATAGCTCTTGAAAGTCAGCATCATGTGCGTATTGTTCAACATAACTTTCAGGAAAAACAAAATGATTCTTGAGTAAAATGGCTACAATAACAACTGGTCTAGAAAGCATATCAGAATCTCTGTTATAAATACATTTCTTGTATCTGATTACCAAGTGGAATTGTTGTCATAATCCCATCCAACGAAAGGCCTTGATTGTTGCAATTTTGTTTGAGATTGCGGATATTTCAAAGGTTGATGGTCAGTGTGAATAATGGTTTTTTTCCCATTAAGTAATGCTTCCATTTCTTCACAGTTTTCACCAATGCATAAAGCTCTTTGTTCATATGTAAGATAGTTAATAACAGCACCATTAAAAGTATCATAATGAAATGAAATGGGCTTACCATGCTGTAAAAGAACTGCACCCATGGCGTAGTCACTTGCATCTGTTTTTATTTCAAATGGTTGTTTCGAATCCGACAATGCTAAAACTGGGGTTGAAGTGATCTTTTGTTTTAAAGCATCAAATGATTTTTGTTGTTTTCCTCCCCACTGGAAGAAAGCCTTCACATTGGCCAAAGCATGTAGTGGAGCTGCTATGGAAGATAAATTGGCAATGAACTTCCTCCAGTACTGTGTTGCTCCCAGAAAATTCCTTACTTCTGTGACTAATTTGGGTATTGGTCAATTCAGAATGACCGAAACTTTAGAGGGGTCAATCTTCAACTCACCTCCTCCAACTATGTGGCCCAAATACACTAAGGAAGTTTTCTCGAATTCACATTTAGAAATCTTCAGAAATAACTGTTATTTTTTCAAGACATCCAACACTTTCCTCACATGCTTGACATCCTATTCTCGTGATTTTCCGCATATCAAAATATCATCTAAATAGACAATTACAAACTCATCAAGAAAGGATCTCAAAACATCATTCATAACTCTCATGAATGTAGCTAGAGCGTTGCAAAGACCGAAAGTCATAACCCGCCACTCAAACAATCCATGTTTGGTTTTAAAAGAACTCTTCCATATATCCTCCTCAGGTATTCTAACTTGATGATATACACTTCTCAAGTCTAATTTAGTGAAATATTTTTCATTCTTCAACTAATCTAGAAAATCATCTATTCTGGGAAGTGGGGATCGATTCTTTATGGTAATTTTATTCAAAGCTCGATAATCTACACATATATGCCAGGTTCCATCTTTCTTGGGTACCAAAACAATTGGTGAACCACACGACGAAGTAGAAGGACGAATTAAACCTTTATCTAACAATTCCTGAACTTGTTTCTTAATTTCTAAACTTTCCAGAATTGACATTCGATACATACTGATATTTGGGAGTTGACAATCTTGTTGTAGCTGAATTTCATGTTGAATTCCCCTTTTTGGTGGAAATCCCTTTGGTTCTTGAAACACATCTCCATATTGATTGACTATATCAACCAATTCGACTTTCAACTTCACGTCACATTGTGCAAAGGATTCACGCTTTGTGTCATTCTTTTGCTTGATCATAAGGACCACAAGATTCTTGTTGGAATTGACCAGTCGCTTCATTTTCCCTGCACTTTCTAAAGATGGATTAATATTTCTATGATGGGCTCTCACAATGTACTCTGCTCCATCTTTGAACAAATGATATTTGTTCTCAAATCTATGGAAAATGGATTCCCGATTATACAGATCCGGGCTTCCCAACACAATTCTAGAAATATCCAGCGGCACTACATCTAATTCGACTTCATCAACGAAATTGGAAGTAATAGAAAACCTAAAAACGCATTTCCCTGTGACCTGATGATTTTCATCCTTGGTTATCCAACCCAACGGATATGGTTTATAATGAGGCATGGTTTCCAGATTCAACTTCTTAACCAAATCTGTAGAAATTAAATTTGCCTGGGATCCACTATCAAACAATGTATCAATCTTTGGTGTGTTCGGAAATAGCTTTGATATGGAACATCTCAATTATGTTTTCTTCATTTGAAGCATTGTTGGAGTTATACGCTCTGTTGGTGCTTGCCACAGCTCCTCTTTGCTTGTTTTTGCCACGGCTTTTCCTTTAGTGACTGTGGTTGGGATATTTGTTTCATCACTTGAGTCAGAACCCAAGTCTTGTTGTACATCAATGTTTGTCTTTTGTTGCCCTTTATTTTCAAATTTATTCGGTCTTAATTCAGGATGAATCTTCTAGCAATGTGCTTCATCATGGCCCTCTTTGGAACAATTCTTGCACACAGGTTTCTCCCCTTCTCTCTTAACAGAAGCATTTTTCTTCTGCTTTCCTTTAGATTTCTTTCCCTTTTCACCACTCTAGAATGGCTTCTTCTTATATTCTTCTTGTACATTTGTTCCCTCTTGCTTCGAGGTGTGTAACTTGAACACGGACCTCATCAATATTCGTGGGGTTAAACATAAGAATGGCGTGTCGAAGATAGCTATGAAAACGTCCTATGTATTTCAGCAAAGTATCTTGTGGCTGCAAGTCTACTCCTACCATAAGATCTCTTCCCCTAAACTCCTGAGTATACTCTTGCACATTTTGACCTTTTAACTATCTGAAATTTTTCCAATTCATGATAGCTTTTTGCATATGAGCTAAAGGGTAGAATTGTCTTTTTATAGTAGCAATGAAATCAGACCAAGTAATAGAGATCTTGCCATGTTTTTTTATCTCATCTTGAGTCCTTTCTTCCCACCAAATGAGTGATGCACCCTCCATTCTCAATGAAGCCAACTGAATTTTGATATCATCCTCTTGAAGGTTCTAAATTCTACAATACCCCTCCAACTGAAGAATCTAGTTATCCAACTTTTCTCCATTAACTTCACCATTATACATGGGCAACTCGAATTTAATATCAAGTTTTAGAATAGGTGATTTACCAATTCCTTTTGAAGAAGGATGATGAGTATGCGTAAGGGTTGTATCAATGGAAGAGTGTGAAGATGCTTGTGAAGGAGAAGATGAATAATATGGTGGAGAGGGTGGAGGTTTGTCTCCATTCCCATTACCTCTTTTTCCATTAATTTCTCCTGAAGAACCTTCTCCATTGGGAGTTTTGGAACTCTCTCCTTGCAATCTGTTATTCCTCTCTTCATAGAGGACCTTCACCATCTCTGTCATATCAAAGAAAGCCTTTCTGAAGGTCTTCTCATCTTTTGTCATGTTTGTAGATTCTCCTTCATGAGACATGATCTCTGGAGTGTCAACTGCAACTAGAGGCTGAAATGGTGTTGGAGATTGTGGCAACCTTGCTCTTCTTCCCCTTGACCCAACTTCAGGGCTTCCGACCATCTTTCCTTCTCCTATTTTGAGTTTTAACCTTGTAAGAATGACATAAACTTGCAAACAATTAAATCCTTCTTTCATAAAGAAAATCTAGTAAACCAAAACCAATGCTCTTATACCAACTTGATCTGAAATGGAGTAGATTAGTAATGTTGTGTTAATTCCTCATTCAAAATAAAACCCAATATGCTTATCATTTTCTTATCAAGTTCTTAAGGATTCACGATTTTTGCTTAATTAACTGATTCCCATGAGAGTTGCTTATGTAAATGTTATAAACAATTTAACATAAAAACATATGTTGAACAGCAACAAAATAACAGCAAAGAACATCAAAATACAACACACAACATAGATATTTGATGAGGAGTTCACCCCTCCTAGGCTACATCTCCTTGGTCCATCTTCTAATGCTTGGGCCTCTCTATTATTCTCAAAATTACAACAAAAGTGTGTTTACAATGCTCAAATGCCTCTGAAACATGTCTCAATGAGTTCAAAATAGCTAAAACTGCTAGAATTGACCCTTTTTGCACCTAATTTGGATAAGAACTAAAGAAGTTATGACCTCTCTCAGTTCTCCCACAATTTGCTCCTTCAAATCTGGCTAACTGCCAGTTAAATTCATTATCCGGAGCTAATTCTAGCAGTTTCGCCGAAATTGGCAGTCCTGCCAACTTCCCGACCTATCTCACAATTGAGGCCGAGTGGTCACACGGTGGTTAGATACGGCAGTTTAGGTGACTATTCCGGTAGGCTCCATTGGAAATCACAATCGCAATCACAATCGGCAGAACCATTGGCGCACAGGCGTTCTGTGGTAAGAGGGAGCCGATGAGATTATAAAACTCAACATATAAAAATATCGCATCCAGCGCCCTATTGCAAAGGTCGCTTTGTAAACACTAGCCCCTTGGTAGTTTTGTGCTTTACATTTTACCTTTTACATTACATTTTACATTATATTTTATAGTTTATTTTTTTGTTGTGAAATGAGTTATGGTTTTTGGGTATGTGGTATTGTTAAGCCAGGTTAAGCCATGGTATTGTAACAAAATATATTTACAAGTTAACAATATCCATGGTAAAGTGAGGATGAATATCCATGGTTAAGAATCTTGTTATATAGTAAGTATTAAGGTTTTATGTGCTTATTAATTAAATTTAAATATGGTTACAAAATCATTATTAGTCGAGACTTTAGTAATTGACATTAAAAATAATAGCTCATATTCAGGTAAATAACATATTTACCATCAATTACTTCCTACCATAACTTAAACAATTTTTTTGCATAAAAAATCAATAGGAATAATATGTAAATAAATATACTTACGAGGATTTACTACCCACCAAAATTTATGCAAGTACTTTTACCTAAGAAAACAATTTACTTATCCACTTCACATCTCAATTTACAAGTTCATGATTTTCCTATCAACCACTATTAATTTAGCACTGACTAATGTAAGTTATAATTATTCATGCAATTGTTCCCATAGGATCAATTCTAACTTGAGTTGGAGGGAATAAGCTACCTGCAAAACATAATTATAATTCATAAAAAATAAATTTTATTTTTTTATTATGTTAAATTTTATTGTTAATTGAGACGACATTTAAATGTTGAAACGGGAAAACATCTCCCATATTGGCCTTCATTTGACTTTTAAACTTTTATTATTTTTATATCTAGCCACATATAATGTTAGTGTTAAGTGTTTTTATATAAATATTATATATATATATATATATATAGAGAGAGAGAGAGAGAGAGAGAGAAAAAACAATTTTTTTAACAAGAATGAATATGTAAAATTAATTCAATTAAAATGCGACATTTAAAAAAAATATTAAAAAAAATAAAATTCAATGTACATCATAAATAAAATATTGCAATATCCACATTTTAATATATATATATATATATAATATTATATATATATATTCTTCCTTTAAAAAATCAATTATATATGTGTGTGGAGAGAACCTTACACTTAAAACATTTGAAGTTTTTATTTTGTACATTTTGGCCTTTTTCCAAGAATATTTTTAGGTCAATTTTTTTTTGTAATCCAACAAACATTTGTTGGAATTGCAAGTTTAACATGTGTAGCCTACAATTCCAAGTGTCCAAACAAATTTATGAAGGCCTTGTATCTATTTATATGTTCAAGAATTCAATTTAAACAATGATATACATCCAATGTGTTAAATCTAGAGATCCAATGGTTTGTGTATCTTAATCATTTATTTATATCAAGAACCCACAGGGATCAAATCCCTCAAGGTGCACACATTTTTTCCAAATTTTTCACTCTAAAGGAGGTTTGCACGATTTGATATTTCTCGACGTTTGCTAGATGTGTGATTAATATGGTTCTATAGTGATTTTTACAAGATATAGTACCTCAATATATATAATGTTCTAACCTAATGAAAAAATTCAACAAATCTTCTTATAAACTCTCATATTGTTAGTAAAGACTTATTTCATTTTCCAACTCTACGTCATTTTACAACTTTTGTTACAATGTTATCATTGAAAGACAAATAAAGTTCTTCAAAAAGTATGTGCCCTAGGTACCCTATCATTTGTTTCTAATCTTAACAAAATTTACAAAGTGTATTATAAAGTAAATGAAATTCCATTTCAGTGCAGAACAAAATTAGTGTGAAACAATTTTATTCCTTTAGTTTTACAAGATACCATACCTACATATGTACAATTCTCAACTTACCTAGATATTTCAATATATCTTCTGGTAAACTCCCATCTAGTCAGTAAAGAATTATTTCATCTTCTAACTTTGCATATCATTAATAATGTTGTTATTTTTTTTTTCGATACCACACAAAAAAGAGGTAAGATATTGAAGCTATTGTGATAGCTATAGTAGACAATACAACTATATAATTGTTGATACACTTTGTTTTCTATACCTATTGGAAGAACACAAGAAGCATCTATTACAACTTGCAGGTACATTTGCAAATGTTGAACTTGCCTACTTCTAGGACCTATGGTGAGGAAGGAACTAATCAAGTACACTCAGGGAGTTCGGGAAAACCATATCCACAAAGATTTAAATTGTTATCAGAATGAAATCCTTGCAACAAGTCTTTCAAGGATATAGGAAAGTTTATAAACAATGTGAATTGAAAAGTGCAAACAAACATTTTATTTAATCAACCTAGTGAAAAATGGAGCAATACCAGACATTTTTGCATTAAATTATATTATATATTATTGCATTATGTATCCATTAGTTCAAATATAGCACAATTTATAGCTATATAAAAAGGTATCACTAAGTATTTTTCTCTTAGGATGCATTGGCAAAACGATGTGAACCAGTTATTTTGCTTAGTTGATTGTGTTTAATCTTGAAATTTAATAGTTACTATGCACTTCTATTGCATACCCTAAATAGTAAAATATTGTCTCTTCATTTATTCATACCCTAAATAGTAGACGGACCCTCCCCATATGGGCACCTACCATAACCATAAATATATATATATATATATATAATATAATATATATATATATATATATATATATAATATATATATAATATATATATATATATATATAATATATATATATATATATATATATATATATATATATATATATATATATATATATATATTGGGTCTAAAGTGCAACAAATGAATTAGTGCTACAAAATTCAGTAGATGGAACAAAAATGTTAGCCAAATTAAGCAATTATCTTGAGAAACCTTACATGCAAATTAACATAGCATAAAATACACTTAGTTTTAGTGCTTGCATGCAGTTAAGCTTAACTTAGTTGTTTTATGTATTGATTCTTTCATCACTAGTGAATATACAAAATTCATTCTCTCTTCCATTTTTTCTCAATTCTTGCAAGTTTATGCAATTATTCTCTAGCTAGGTCCTTACATGTGTAGGCTCTAACAATTTAACATGGTATCAGAGAAACAAGGGGCTTGGAGAAGGTGAATGAAAAAAAAAATGTAGGTTTGAAGATCAAAGCATTGGAAACTACTAAGAGATTGAAAGTGTCGAAATTTTTCACAAGTTGAAAGTGTTGAAAACTACTAGAGAATTGATTAGTTAAAGAATGGAATCCACAGCATCTATCATTCACTTTGTACAATTACAATTAATGGTCGATGATTTTTCTTCATCTTAGGATAAATTAGGCTTGTACCAGATAATCATGGGAATTGAGACAGAACCAATGTTAAAGGATGAGAAGTTTGATTGGCTTAAAAAATATGACATGGCTAATGGAAGATTGTGTCTATGTATTTCTCATGATATTATTTATCAAACCATAGATATTAAATCACCACATGAAATTTGGACTACATTGAAAGGATGATATGGTGATGAAGATGATCTGGAAGTACACCATTTTGAGACAGAGAGCTTGATCTATCATAGCATTCATGAAACCGGTGAAGAATTCTTCAACAATGTGGGCAAATATTCTTGAGACAGTGTTGCGCATGAATATTATGCTTGTTCGCTCGCTGATGAAGTTGTTGTAGATGTGAAATTTATCTTATCAAATAATGAATATGTCACACATGAGGAAATCTCTTCCTCTGTTGGTGATGAAGACTTTTCCACAGATGGAGACGTTATTTTCTGTCTCCAAATGGTGTTCTTATAGATCATCTTCATCACCATAAAATCATTTCAATGTAGTCTGGATTTCACGTGGCGATTCAATATTTATGATCTGATAAATAATATCAGAAGACATGAATAGACACAATCTTCCATAACCCATGTCAAATTTGTTAAGCCAATCAACCTTCTCATCCTCTAACATTGGTTTCATCTCAATTCCTATGACTATCTAGTACAAGCCTTCTCTCCTAAGATAAAGAAAAATCATCATCTTCCATTCATAGTAATTGTACTGAGTGAGAATGGCAGAAGTTGGAAAATTCATTCTCTTTCAATTATTATTTTTTTTAAGAATGAAAAAAAATCATTCTTCCTATAACAAAGATGTCGCACGTGAGGAAATATCTTCCTCGTTGGTGATGAAGACTTTGCCACAAATGGATATATTGTTTTTGTCTCCAAATGGTGTTCTTCTAGATTATCTTCATTACCATATAATAATTTTAATGTAGTCCAAATTTAATGTGGTGATTCAATATTTATGATCTGATAAATAATATCACAAGACACATATAGACACAATCTTCATATGTCATGTTAGATCTGTTAAGCCAATCAAACTTCTCATCCTTTGACATTGGTTTTATCTCAATTCCCATGACTATCCAATACAAGCATTTACTCTTAAGATGAAGCAAAATCATAGACTTCCATTCATAGTCGTATAGAGTAAGAATGGTGGAAGTTGGGAATTTCATTCTCTTTCAATTTTTTTTTGGAAGAATGAAAAAAAAAAATCATTTTTCCAATAACAAAGATGTCGCACATGACGAAATCTCTCCCTCATTGGTGATGAAGGCTTTCTTACAAATGGATACATTGTTTTATGTCTCCAAATGGTGTTATTCTAGATCATCTTTATCACCATATAATCATTTCAATGTGGTGATTCAATATTTATGATCTAATAAAGAATATCATGAGACATATATATACACAATCTTCCATAAGCCATGTCAAATTTGTTAAGCCAATCGAACTTCTCATCCTATGACATTGGTTCCCTATCAATTCCCATGTTTGTTCAGTACAATCTTTAAAAATTGTATGTGAAAAACTCACAATCCAATACAAATTGTATGAGAAAAACTCACAATCCAAATTGTATGCGAAAAAATCACAATCCAATATAGTTATTGGCAGTGGTGATGCCTCCATTGACTACCAAATTATGACCACTTACATATTGAGATTCATGGCTGGAAAGATACAGCGTTGCTTCAGCTGTGTTTTTGGCTCGAAGAGTAGGGCCCTTTAAATTTTCCAAGCCTATAACAAGCTCTTCTATTTTCTGCTTTTGCTATTCGGTATCTTCCTCCAACATATTTGCATTTTCTGGATTATATTCCCTCCAAGCATTTATCAAAATTGAAGTTGCAACTCCACAAGGAGATATCGAGTTCACCCAAATCCCATACTTTCCTAGTTCACATGCAACATTCTTTGTTAATCCAATGATGGCATGCTTTGATGTTATGTATTCTTTTAAAATTCAGATTTTTAAGTTGTTGAAAACATGCCAGGGTTTGAGAGATGGATCTTATGAGATTATTGAAGTTGATTTCGATCCTATTAAGAGAAACAATGCTCTGAAGTGAAGATGGATGGTTTCTGTTAATGAGTTGTGTTGCAATGCAATTGCTAGGTATATAACTAGTCACCTTATTGCAACAGAATTGTAATACTGCAACAAAGAGTAAGAATAAGATTCCTCTAGTGAATTCCTTTATGTAATAAACAAAATAAATTTCTACTTAAAAGGAAATGAACTCAATTAATACCATTCGCCATTGTTAGGTTGGGACTAGAGCTGATACTTTCTTCCATTTTCATTTTTTTCCTATTTTTGTTCAATCATGGAATTGGTCCTTTCTTGTCCATGTTCCATGCATGGGATTGTATTTTAGGTTTAATATTCCTCTTGTGGGTTGCTACATTCAAGAATGATGTGATAGTGAGGGAAGTCGAAGTTGTCTTCAATCTCCACAGCCATTTGCTGGTTGAATTCACTCACTCATTATTGAAGGTACGTGACAGTGAACAAAGAGAGTGGCAAGACCCTATTTCACTATTTCTTCCATGAATATTTTTTTAGTGTAATCGATGAGAATATTGTCCTCCTCGGGGATGTAAGGGCCCTTCCTTTACCCTATTTTTTCACATCAAGGAGCTCTACCCATATTGGTTGATGAGATCCTACACATATAGAGCCTGATATCCAACTATAATGAGTTTATATGTGAATGGGATAGCATAAGATTAAAGCAAATGCCCCACCACTTCACCTAAAAGATGATTTTTTGAAACAAAGGCTAATGTGGTTTTGCTATTGGTATAAGCAATTTTAAGATGTTAACATGTAAGGTTGTGATTTAATTGATGTGTGAATTAATAATCGGGAAAAAAAAAAAATTCAAGAGAGATATTACCAATGGCGTTTATTTTAATTTTGCATTTATTCCAATTGAAGTTCTCCACGTGTGACCAGTTCCTATAGACTATGTAACTATTGTGGAACTTTGATGAATTTGCTCATATGTTGTGTGTGAGATAGAGTTGGAAGGAGGCAATGGGTATTTCACATTTAATATTTTATATAGAATTGAAGCTCCAGTCAAATACATATAATATGGAGTTGGAAATAAGTGTCAAATACATATAATATGGAGTTGGAAATAAGTGGGAGTGAAGGTAGTATTCTCATGTGAAGAGACTTTAACATTAAAACAAGAACTAATCAAGTTATTATTTAAAGTATTCGAAACTTGATTTTTTATAGCTAGATGAAGACTTTTTTTAGCTAGTAAATGCAAAAGAAACTCTTATTGTTTAGTTGCGAATTTATTTGATACCAAGCTAATCAAGCTTTTACAATTTTCAAAAATCTAAATAATTTGCAATGGTCTAATGAAGTGGCTAAAATTCAATTGGATGACTTGTATTATGGGGCTTTGTAGTATGTGATAGATTACTAATATATAATATCTCCATATACAACCAAATAGTAAATTGCCATCTTAAATGACCATGAGTGTGACTCAGATTGCCCTAAGAGATGCTTTACAGCCCAGTATGGGAGAGAAGTTGTAGTGTCTGTAAATGAGTGTATACATTTTAATGTCGACTCAGTAAAAATTTAGGATAGGGAAGATGTTGTAGTGTTCTTTAATAAGTGTAAACATTTAAATGTCTACTCAATAAAAAATATTTTCAAATTATATATATTCATAATAGGTTTAGAATTTCATATGACAATTATTTACATTACATGAATTAATATAAACAAATAAATATATTTACATTGAGTTATTGCCTACCATAATTTAAGCAATTCATTCCACCAAAATAACTAGGATTCTTATGTAATTAAGCACATTTACCAACCCACCATTATTTATGCATTTCTTAGCACAAAAATAGATAAAAGTATTAAAATTCCATATGACAAGTATTTATATCACAT
>APFE031599417.1:116178-136987 GCA_000404065.3 Pinus taeda | reverse complement strand
TTGGCCAAAACCAAAAGACCTATACAAGTAGGTTGACTTTTATTGGACTACAAAGTGTAATATTATTTTGTGTTCCAAATGATTTTTTATATCACATTTTGAGACCTAGCAAGACAAGGAAAAAGTACTAAATGAAGAACCATGGTTTTGGGGGTGAGTCAGGCTTTTTTACACCTAGTTCCCTACTTTTGATGCATCAAATATGGTGGTAACAAATATGTCAGTTTTTGTAAGGTTTCCAAAACTTCTGTTCAAGCATCCCCAGGTGTTAGAGAATTATTGGGAATATTTTGGGCAAATACAAAAAATCAGACCTGAATAGAACATTAAAAGTCACCTTCACTTTTGTCAAGCTATGTGTTTAAATCGACCTAAGCAAAGGTCTTCTTGATATTATTCTTATAAATCATGAAAAAAATTAGTGGACTCAACTTCTAGACTATGAGAATACAGCCTTCCGATGGCATACATGTTTTCAAACGGGGCATTTGCAAAATTCCTGACCCCAATATAATATCAAAAAGGAAAAAGAGACAATCCCTAAGAAAATGGGATGGTAGTATACAAGCGGCATAGAAGATGAAGAAGAAAAAATGGAAGGGAATCATACAAATTAGGAAACGCAACCTCAATTGTAGAGCCATCCAATTGGAGGTGAAAGGGATGGGTTGGGATAAATGAATGTTACCCATAAAGGTTTTGAATCTACATAGATCATCGTTCAAGAGCAACAGCAAGGGAATCTATCCATGGAAATGGACTCAGGTGGTACAAAGAGAGCTCACATATCTGAGAGCTCGGATTCAGATAAATAAGCTCCTCCATAGATAAAGGAAAATTAAACGGCTATAGTAACCACTACACTCGTCCAAGGAGTTTGGAAAAAAGTGGGGAAAAAAAAGAGGAAGTTAAGTGATTTTTATCATACCTAACCCCAAAAAAATTTATGTATCTCTTACATAGTTTGTTTACTTTTCTTATGTTAATTTCCCAGTGTTATATGTTATAAAAATCACTTATTCCAATTTCTTCAATCAATTAGAAATCACTTTATCCTATATTAAATATTTCAGTGACAATAAGCAATTGTAGATAGAACAGTAATTCAAATGCAATAGAAAATAGTGAAGAACACAAAAGAAGAGAGACACAAGATTTGGTCAATAACCAGGGGAAAAACCCCCACAAGGGGGAAACCCTTTCCAATTCTTCTTCTATTAGATTGTAATAAAATGTTCAACAAAGACATACAATGTTCCAATTCATCAACAAGGAGTCAAAATTAGACTTTTGACTATCCAATAAAATCAACCAACCAATATCCAAGAAATGAGCCCAATAGTCAAATACAGTCAACAAGTCAAATTTGGTCTAAGTCAATAGCAACAACAACAATAAGTCAATGATCCATGGTAGAAGCATCAACAATAAGTCAATAGTCAACAGTTAATAGTCCTCCAAAGAGCTAGTTAAACAAGCATTAAATTCAACCTTCAAAAATCAGTGAAAGTTTGTCAACGCAGTCAAATTACAACCCATGCAAATTCAGTCAAAGACAATATTTGACCTACGAAAATCCTAAGGTTTAGACCTATGGTCAACGAGGGTCAAAGTGCCCATAAATATTCAGCTTCTCCACAAATCAATTCAACCTCCCAAAGATCAAATTTTTCTTATTCAAAATCTCAAGTCAAAATTGGTTAACGGTTGGTCAAACTTGTCCCAATCAAAAATCAAAATTACCTACTTCCCTTCACACCTGTGAGCTCAGACCTCTCAATTGAAAATATGTATGAACCAAAAAATAGAAGAGAGAGAATATGTGATGATTTGATGATGCTCCAAAGTGATGTGACACGAGGTGTACTTATATGTGTTGAAGGAGGATGAATTTTCATGCCCGGGCCAACTTTTACTTTTGTGCACATGTTGGTTTCACCTCAAAAAATTATATTTTTCCTTGACCAAATTAAATTATTCTAAGGGATGCAAGGGGTATTTCTTGATGAAGAATGTTTTGCAAATGAGGGAATTTATCCCTAAGCTGCCAAATCAGCATTCCCTCTCAGCGAGGGAGAAATTTATGACTACATCATAAGTCTGTCATCAATATCATATCTCATTTCCACTCATCTCTGCTCATCTATTGATCATTATCGAATCTAAATAAGAATAATCATCATAGGGAAGCTCCAACTATCACCCTATATCCAAAGTCAATAGGCAAGATACCACTTACCATGCGAGGTAAGGATCGTACACATCTTAATGTTTGTTGACCTAGACTATAGGCAGGATAACACTTACTGTGAGAGGTAAGGATCACACACATCCTCATTTTCTAGTGAAAATGGGTAGGTGATGCAAGAGAATTAGAGTTTCCAATCCATCAAGATTTTTGAAAAAAATCTTCAAAAGGGGTTTCAATATTGTAAAGGAATTATAATTCCTTAATTGTAAATATTCTTAATTATTATAGAATAGTTTTAGAAAAAGTTATGGATAAGAGAGATTTTTCAATAAGGCAAAAGCAAATTTACCATGAAGAGCATGATATATTTATGAAATATATCATGATAATTTTAGTGAATAAATTATGAGAGTTTTAGGGAATAAATCAGGGAGTGATTTTAGGATTAGGAGAAGGTGATTTATTGAGTGATTTATGGGTGCTTTATGGAGTGCTTTTAAGATTTATAAAAGATATTGTATTTCTTAGTTCTATTTATCGTAAGCCTACGGGTAATCAGAACTAATGGTGAAATGAATGTGGAATCAGGTCAAGAGAGAAATGTATGATTGACAGGTTATGCATGTACAACTTTTCTTTGTTAATGGAAATGCAGATTTGCCAAAGATTATGTGTATGACTCCTTGTATTATATTATGTTATGTTAAATGCTTTGAGTTTGCATGAGAACGTTAATTTTAGTTTGCATCAACTCATTGAAGTGGAGCAATTTGTGTGAATTTTTGTAGAGGTGAGAGTTATATTCTCTTATTTAAAAGTATTTTGGGATTTCATTAAATGAGCGGTGGTGATCAAGAATAAAAATTTGGCTATGAGCATGTTTTACATAAGGGTAATGTTGCATACTTAGCTTGGTTATATATTAAGTTAAGATTGCAAGTGTCTGGAAGTGGACATTGCAAGAAAAGGTGAATTTTGCTACATCAAGTGGTATCAGAACTGGTAAGCTCCTTGGAATTAAGGATTGCAACCAAAAGAAGGATAGCTTCCAACAAGTAGAAGTTGGGTAGAATTTGTTAGGTGTGGTTAGAATTGCCAAGAAAAGGTTCTAAGGAGAAAACTAAGAAAATACCAAAATGTCGAGCTAGTGAAGAAATCTTGATGAGGTATTGAGTAGCACAAAGAGGAGAATTGCTGCAGTGGAGAGGCTTGGTTACAGTTCACTGTTGAGCATGGAGAAGCTCACAAATATGGAGAGAAGGATGACCACAGAGGGTCATGACAAAGGTTTAGGTGGAAGCCATTGAAGAAGGAAGGAATATGTCAAGGCAAAGGACATCATGAAGAAAATGAGCGATGAAGAGTTTAATAGAGAACTCACTGAGATTAAAGTGTAGTTGTGTGTACTTATGGAAATGCTACAACAAGAAGTTGAAGACCAAAAATGCAGATGGATTTTTAAGAAGAAATTTAAATGGTCGATTAAGAAGTTGGATGCATGAAATCAAAGAATATGGATGAGGCATCTGATCAGAGACTGGTTAAGCATGCTTGGAGAAAGTGAGAAAGAGAAAGTGTAGATTTGTGAACCAGAGAAATTGAGAATGAAGATCAGGGGCTTTCTACAAGTCTCGTGAACTAATTGGATAGTTCAGATCAACATATGGATGTGTTGATAGAGGAGATAAAAGAGGTTGAAAATCCAAAAAAAAATGAAACTAATATTTTTTGTATGGTTGCAAGTTATTTTGTGGATGGTGATGGACAATCACCTAGAATTTTCATGAAGGTGAGCAAGAAAAAGAAATGTCTTCTCAAGTTATAGAAGGAAGACAAACTCAGAATTTCATTCTAATAGAGGATGAGGTAGCATTCTCTCATGAACAAAACCATGATGAAAACCATAAATTAATGAACAAAGATATTGTTGGTAGACTATTAAAGAAACATGGCGTTGCAGAGGACAAAGAATATTTGGCTCATGGAGATAGTCAAAGGAAGCATAAAGAGGAAGAGTATAATTGAGACTTAATGCTAACAATTTTTGAAGAAGATCTAAGGATGTTGGAAGAATGGTTAATTAATCCAAGGATTATTGGATAATACTGCATGAAAGTTGCAAACATAGAAGGAGTGCTTAAGGCATCAAATGAAGGAAAATGAAAGTTGCAGACATAGAAGGGGTGCTTAAGGCATTAAATGAAAGAACAAGTAAGAATTATGTAGATATTAAAGAAGGAAACAAGCAACAACAACCAATGAGGAGATAAAAAATCAAATTTTAACAAATAAGGAACAACATGTATCAGTTAGGAGATCAATTGGACATTGAAATTGACATGATGAGAATACTGATGATGAAAGTGCATCAGAAATTGCACATTAATGTAAGAAGGGTAGTCAATTGTAGAAGGAAAATGAATGCACAAGAGTACATCAGCAAATAGAGTGGAAAACTATAACAAAAATTTTGGAAACCTAGAAGGTTGAAGAAGACAGTGACAAAAACAATAGAGAAGCAACATGAAGAAGGAGGTGATCGGTTACAATACAAAGTTTGGGATCCAGGAGGATTCGAAAATTAATCACACATAACCAGGAAGTCATGAATTTTTTCTACCTTGGGAGTCTGATGTAGGAGCATTAGAGTTTCTAATCCATCAAGATTTTTGAAAAAAAAAATCCAAATGGGGTTTCAATATTGTTAAATAATTATAATTTCTTAATTGTGAATATTCTTAGTTTCATTTAATTATTATAGAATAGTTTTAGAAAAGCTATAGATAGGAGAGATTTTTCCATAATGAAAAAGTAAAGTTGTCTTGAAGAGCATGATATATTTATGGAATAAATCATTATAACTTTAGTGAATAAATTATGAGAGCTTTAGGGAATAAATCAGGGAGTGATTTTAGGATTTAGGAAAAGGTGATTTATGGGTGATTTATGGAGTGCTTTTAGGATTTATAAAATATATTGTATTTCTTAATTATTGTAAGCCTACGGGAAATGAGAACTAATTGCCAAATGAATATGGAATTAGGACAAGAGAGAAATGTATGATTGTGAGGTTATGCATGTACAAATTTTCTTTGTTAATGGAAACAAAGATTTTCCAAAGGCTCTGTTTATGACTCCTTGTATTATATCGTGTTATGTTAGATGCTTTGAGTTTGCATGAAAATTTTAATTTGAGTTTTCATGAACTCATTGAAGTGGATCAATTTGCGTGAATTGTCAGAAAGGTGAGAGTTATATTATCTTATTTAAAAGTATTTAGGGATGTCATTAAATGAGCGTTGGTGATCAAGAATACAAATTTAGTTATGAGCATGTTTTACATATGGGTAATGTTGCATACTTAGATTGGTTACAAGTACGTGGAAGTGGAAATTGTAGGAAGAGGTGAATTTTCCTGCCTCAATAGGATACCACTTACAATGAAAGGTAAGTATTGCACACATCCTATTGTTACTATTGATCTTTTCATCTTGCCCCTTAGGAATCAAGTGATAGAACACCTATATCCCATCACTTGAGCAGGATACCACTTACCATAAATGGTAAGGATCACACTTGATCTCAAGTTTCCTCAACCATTGGAAAGATGGGTGGCAATCCCAACAAGCCCATCTTATGGATAGGATGCATACTAGGGTATACTATGTCCATTCCAATAAACATGATAGGGGGTGATACCCAACTTGCCATAGATGGAAAGTATCACACACACCTTATAGGGACAATATGAAAGATTCCACTTACCATGAAAGGTAAGGATTGCACACATCATATTATCCAGAGTTCCCTCAACCTCGAGGGCTATTCGGCTCAATTCCTCAACCTAGGAGCTTAGAGAGGGGGGAAGATCATAACTCAGTGTTCTTGATTAGCCATGACCAGTGTCTGGGAGGGTCACATCCATCAGTCCAAGATTCTCTCTAAAGACCAAAAACTTCCCTTTGGGCAAAGCTTGGGTGAGAATATATGTTATTTTCTCATCAATCGAAATGTGATGGAGTCTTATGGCTCCTCTCTACACCATGTCTCGAATATAGTGGTACCAGATCTCAATCTGCTTAGACCTGTCATGAAATACAATATTATCTAGAATTTGAATCCCACTCTGTGTCAAAATATATCACTTTCATATCCAATACCTGCTCAAACAACTATCCAAAAATATTCCTCAACTAGACTGCCTCACATCTAGATATGCTAGCAGCAATATACTTATCGTCAGCCATGCTTAAAGAAACTAACATCTACTTCTAGCTCGTCCAATATATCATGGAAAAGCCCAAACTAAAGAAGAATTTTGATGTGCTCTTCCTTTCAACAATGTTTTTTTCCCCATCAGATCGGTGTATCATGTAGTCTCACATCTCCGATAGTATATCTTTGTCCAAGATTAATTTTCCCATGTAAGTATCTCAGCACATGCTTAGTAGCAATCCAATGTTCATGTAGAGGCTCCATCATAAATTGACTCAAAGTGTTAACTGCAAAACATATGTTTGTTCGAGTGTTCACAAGAAACATCAACGGTCCAATAAAATGTCAGTACTCATAAGGATTTTCCAGATCGGGTCTTGCAGCTTCTCCACATAGTTTATTGAAGTTTATATCCATATGTGTGTCCATGGACTTGCATTCCACCATAGAAAATCTCTCAAACAACTCCATGACATATTTTCCTTGTGAAAGGAAATTCTCACTAGGCCTCTGCCATATCTCTAAGCCTAGGAAGTAATGCATTAGTATAAGGTCCTTCATCTCAAATTCAGAGGGCAGCTCCTTCTTACACTTGAGAATCAGAGGCTCATCACTTATCAAAAATAGATCATCAACATATAATACTAAAATCAAAGGCATACCTTGGACTACTTTGGAGTAGAAGTCAGGTCAACACTACTGCTCATGAATCCAAGCATTATTAGGTAGCTATCAATGCAGACATACCATGCCTTGGGGAACTGTTTCAATCCATAAAGTTCATTTTTCACCCTACATACATGAGTCTTCATATCGTGCTCCTCAAATCCCTATGGTTGCTCAATGTATGCTTCCTCCTATGTAATTCCATGAAGAAATGCAATCCACGCCCATTTATTGAATATTCCACCCTTGACTTGCAGCTAAAACAATGGTAGATTGAATAGTGGTATAGTGGGAAACTATTGTAAATATGTCATCATAATATTCTCCCTCTTTCTAGGAGAAACCCATACCCATGAACCTCGCCTTGCATTTCTCAATACTTCCATTAGGACCCTGCTTTATTTTGAATAGACATTTTGAAGTCACAACGGAGTTCCCTTCAAGTATCAAAACTACTTCCCACACAATTTTCTTCATGATAGATTGATATTCCTCAGCCATGGCATCTTTCCAATCCTATTCTTTCATTACTTCTTCAAATGTGTGGTTCAGCCTATATGGCGTTACTCATAGCCACAATGTATCCCTAGAATCAACATGGATTCTTTCTTTCCCTGAAGATTCCTTATGCAGCAGTATGTTTCTCAACATCTTTTAAAGTGTCACAAAATCATAATGGTCTCTTCCTGGCAGAAGGATCACATGGAGGGGGATCCAAATGGTTCATGGTCTCCATAGGATCATCAACAATATCAGGCTCATACATTATCATAGAAGGGCCTTCTTATGTATCCATAGCATCATCCTTCTTTTCAACATGGGGAGGAGGAGAAGTATCCCTTTCCTTCCCAAGGGTAGCATCTTCATCGAATGTTACATCCCTACTAAATTCTATATTTCTTTGCCTAGGTACACATATTGTATAAGCTTTTGAATTTCCATAATAACCAACAAATGTACCTTTCTTTCCAGAAGCTTCTAACCTGTTCCTTTTGTCCTTCGGAACATGAAAGTATACGGGGTAGCCAAATATCCTCAAATGACTAACATCGGGCTTTCTACCTATAAATACTTCTTTGGGGGACTTGTCACCCAAGGCTTGATGAGGAGTCATATTTTGAACATAGGCCACAGTGTTGGAAACTTCACCACATAGAAACTTCAGTAGCTTTTGGTCATGTAGCATGGATCAGGAAACTTCCATGATAGTCTTTTTCTTTCTCTTAGGTACTCCATTTTGTTGAGTGATGTAAGTTATGATGGTATCCTTCTTGACCCCATCTTTCTTGCAAAATTCAATGAATTCATTTGAAATTATTTCCCCACCATTATCGAACCTGAAGACTTTGATCCTCTTCCCTATTTTATTATCTATCAATTTATTGAAATGTTTGAACATATCAAAAGCTTCATCCGTATGCTTCAAGAAGAATATCCATGTCTTGCAAGAGTAATCATCCATAAAAGTTATGTAGTATAGATAGCCACCAATATATGTCACCCGCATAGGTCCACATAGATCAGAATGAATGAGTTGTAGAATGTCACTTGATTTGGTTTGCATGTAAGGGAAGGGTACATTAGACTTATTTCCACTTGCACATCTTGTACAAAATCCATTATGCCTTACTTCAACCTCGGGAATTCCTAAAACCATATTCCCCACCTTGGATAGGGCCTCATAATGAAGGTGAGAAAATCCAATGACATAGCTCACTTTGATAATTATTATCATGTACCAATGCTCAAATAAGTCTCCCATTTACTTTGTAAAGTCCTTAAATCCTTGACCCAAGAGTGAAGGCATCCCTCAAGCTAGCCCTCCTAGGCCAAGTGAGAACTTCTCCATTGATAAATGAAACTTTTATTCCCTTATCTTCCAAGGTAAATATAGACACAAAATTCTTCTTCAATCCCAGTACATATACAACATCTTGTAGATGTATAGTTTGACCTTAATCCAAATCAAATGAAACATAACCATACCCCTTTATAGGTTATGAAAATTTATCTCCAAGAATAATCTTTAAATTTGTCTCCCTCTCAACTAGGTTTGAGAGGACTTCACTAAACCTAGTGAAGTGTCTAGAGGCCCCACTATCTACCATCCAACTATCAAATGAGTTTGAATGGAGAGGAACTAGATAAAGCATAAATGAGAAAATATTTGAATTGAGTAGCAGTTGCATTATTTCCAAACTTGTAGTTTCTTTATCTCTTTTGAGGACAATATCCTTCTTCGTAGTCTTCAGGTGCATCTCTTATTCTTCTATCATCTCTTCCTCTTCTATCATTGAACCTGCTATTATTGAAGCCACAATTATTTTTGTAGTTGGACCTGGGATCACTTCTCTTTTTTGGAAATCTTGAGCATAGTGATCATGCTTATGATAATTGTAGCATTCAACTTATGTCCCTTTTATATCTTCTATTAGAGTCCCTGGATATTGGTGCAGCCTGGTTTGAGTTAGATTGTACTCATTTCCCTTTCCTCTTCTTGTCTTTAGCAAAAAATGAAAACGGCTCTCCTTCTTCATGATTTTGTCCCTTTATATATAATTATTGTTTCTTATTGTGTGCATTTTCCAACGAGTTCATCAAATGAAGGGATCCTTTCATTGTTTCTAATAGTGGTGATGAAATTTCTCCCAAATAGGAGGAAGACCTTGAAGTGCAATAAGTACAAGCTCTCTATTAGAAGTAACTTCCCAACAGATTCTAGTTGTTCCTTGAGTTGGGATATCCTCATGAAATATGAATGCACAATCTCTCCCTTGTTCATCTCGATATCCTTGAGTTATTTCTTCAAAGAAAGAATGTGGGTCAAGTTGTTGACCTCATATATCCCAACCAACTTGTCATACATTTCTTTAGACTTCTTTAGCTTTGCAACATAAGTAATCAAGTGATATTTCAAAGAATCAAAGATACTTTTCTTTCCTTGACCTCACCTTTCTTTTATTTGGATTTGATAACAGCGGAAGCATTCTCAATAGGCTCGGGTACTTTTCCTTCTATGTATTCCAAAACATCATTTTCATCCAAAGTCACATCCATCCTGGCTCTGTTGGTTATGTTTGGGCTAAACCAGGTTCGATCTATATTGCACACCAACAAAACCCTTAATCATTGGCCCTTTCGACAAGGACTTGCAAGCAGATCGCAGTCTCACTTGAAGTGACTATGGGAGGATGAAAAACCAGGTTTTGCAGCCTTGAGGGACATGGACATGGGGTATTTTTATGTTTTATTACTCTTATCATTCACAAATCACTTCGCCATATTAGATTAATCGCTTAAATATACCGTATAAAGCCATAAATCATCATTATGCTGGAAATAAAGTGCAACTGTAATAAATTGCTACACTACAACATATAGTAAGAAAATATACATATGAAGATACTAAATTACCATGGTTCACCCCAATGTGGGGCTACATCCACAAGAATCATTGCTTCTAATAATAAATATTCCACAACAAATAGTTATTGACCTGCGCAGTAAGTCGCAGGTCGTCTATGCACTCAGCTGCAGAGCCTTGCCTCTTCTTCCCAAGTACAAATCACAACAATACACCCATAAACATTGATTTGGATCATAAAGATGATTATTTTTCTTCTTATTATTTGACCCTATATATACTATCACATCAAGGGCAGATCATTACAATACCATGGTCCAAATACTATGGACTTCCTAATACAAGCATATATGGTCCCAAAACCCATTGATCTTTTACATTATTACAAAAAGAAGGGGCTTCACCCTATCCCGAAGCCCTTATAAAATGCGGTATATTCAAGCTGCTCTATTGTGCGCTCCTCTCCCCAAAACGTGGAGTCTTTGCCAAAAACTAGGCCAAGTTTGGTTGTGCCCAATAGGCCCCCAACACTCACATGTGACTCGTGCAGAGTCACTCAGCTTCTTTGCCGCTGATTTTTGCTAAAATTTTGTTGTAGGTATTGTTGAATTGTTACAAAGTCTCTGTGAAGTGCTTCTCTTCATTGTGCATATCTTCCAATAGTGCTTCTGCCACAAGTTTTGTAGCCTTATGTATCATCATTTTCTCCCTATGTTGAAGCTCTTGAAGCTTCTAATCTACTTCCTGGGACAATTGGAGAGCCTCATCCTTCCATGGTTTAGTTCTCTTTGTTAAAACCTATTTTTCCTTCTTTAGTCCCTGAATCTTTTTCTGAAGGGCCTTTCCCTCACTAATCTTGGCGAGTTTCTACAAGATTGGTAAGGTCTTCGCAATTTCTCGTACCTCTTCCAACTCATGTTGCTTCTGTTGAATGTCCTCCTACAGTTTCTGTACATTTTTATCTTCCTACAGTGAAGTCCATATTTGTATACTTTCATCCAAAAGTTTTCCACAGTCTACCACTACTACGGAGATGATGGCCATTGCAACCTTCAGATCAGTCTCCCTATGCTCTCTTAATTCCTAAAGCGTGGTTGGCTACAGCTTCATCTGCAGCTCATTGATCTGCATTTCATATTTAAATTGCATTGCGGTGATATTCTCCTTGTATCCTTTAATTACAAGGCCTAGCTTCGTGACCTTGTACTCTACTGATTCTCCTTCTCGAAAATCAAGGTCTGGAATCTCTCTGCATGTTGCTTCAACCACCTCCTTGATCTTCTGATGTTGTTTAACTTCTCGGTCCCTCTCCTAGATCATTTGTTCGAGCTTTTGTTGTATTGAAGCCCGTTGTCCTTCTACCTTAATATTCAACTATGAGGTGTGTTGTTCACAAAGCTTCAGTTCCTCTATTATATCCAAATGCAGCTTATGTAATCTCTGCAATGGTACTATTGCAATATTCATGTTGACCTGCTTCCACCCTTTTGTTTGTTGTTGTACCTCAGTGGAGTAAAACTATAGTACTCTGGCTAGTATTGGTGCTAACCTCACTACAAGTGTAGGCTCTAGTTTCCTTTCTTCTCCAATATTTTCCTCTATCTGCGTTGGTTGTCTGACCATCTGCGTCGATATCTTTAATTATGCAATGCGCTCTTTGACACCTATTAGAAGTGTGGCATAGCGATTCTCTAACCTTCTCCATGATTCTATCATTACTTCCTATATCCTTTCCCTGATTTGGTCCAAGTCCCTCTCAGTAAGGACCATTGGCATGATATCATTTGTTATATCTCCCTTCTACTTCTTTTTAGTTCTTAAGGTAGCTTCGCCGCCTACCTTCCTCTTTTCTGCGACAATTGGATCTATCTCTATCTTTTTTGACTCCTTATTATGCTCATCTCCCTCAGGAGGATCCTAGTGGCCCTCGTCATTTTTCTCGTCTTCCTTTGATTCATGCTCATCCTTCTCTTTGTCCTTTCCATTCGCTTTGCCATACTGCGTTATGTCTTCCTCTGTCGCACTATCTTCTTCTTGTGTTTCCAGCATAGACATCCATTCTGCAGATCACTGCTCTACTTGTGCTAAGAGATCATCTTTTGTTACTAACTATGGCATGGGATGCCATTTCTTCTTTATGTCCCTATGAGCCTATATATATTCTTTGTGTAAATCGGCCTTAAACTTCGCAACAGCACTATACTGCTCGTATAGGCTCGGTGACAGGAGAGGGTGTTAGTTCACCAACATATGCAAATCCAAATGGTATAATACAAAAGACATCTGGTTATCCATTGCTCGTGATGGTTGAGTGGTATACCACAACGAGGCATATCACGTAGCTTCACAAACATCTGAAGCTACTAGAGGGAACTGTTAATCCTCCACCTCTCTCCATGCCAGCATTGCAATTATCAATATCAAACATGCATAATGGAATGTGGTACCTTTCTCCTATACCTCACGGCAATCGCCTAGAAATTATTTGCAAAGGTATTCGACCCAGTTGCACTGAACCCCATTAGGATATTGCGCAACTAAAAACTACCGCTGTAGGGAATTTATTACCCTGGAACTTCCTCATGATCTTCCCAGCTAATATGTGTGTTTCGAAGTGAACCCCTTGGTCACTGATTGAGTTTATGTCATATCCTTGCTTCCCTTTTGTGAGTCCAAAATTTTTCTTCATGCTTTCGTCTATGGCGTAGTCCTGGTATTTCACAACAAAAAAAATCTGTCAGGTTCCGCCCTTGATATGGTAGTCTCGTGATTCTCCATATCAACATTGGATATATATGGATCCTCTTCCCCATCCAGAGGCATCCATCGTGCACCAGCACAAGCAGCTATCACACACAAGTCGTGCTCCCTGGACTTCTGCCGAAGTGTGGCACATTTAACATGTTCATCAATCCTGACTATGGCAATCCATTCACCCATTGTTGCAGCTCTAACCACTCTCTAGGTAGTTTACTTGTTTCAGATATCAGCCTGGTGTGAACTCTAGGTATTTCTTCATGTCATTGAAGTTGTAATTTTTGAACTTCAACTACCATATTTTCCCAATTAATTCCCCAGTAAATGGCACTAACTCTAGCAATAAGGATGTGAAGGTGCCAAACTTCACATCCTTCGAGTCTCTCACTGGTTTAGCATTCTGATTTCTCAGGGGAATGTATGGTGGAAGAGGTGATGGAAATGTTGTGCCATCTGTTTCCATCTGCTCTACTTTCTCTGCTTATTCTTCGTTGTCTCTAAATTGTTCGGGTTGTTGTTGAGGCTCGACAAGTTTCTTGTCTTGTTTCTTCTTTGTTCTTTGTTCTTTAGTTGGTTTCTTCCATGGAGATATCCATTGTTTTTGTGTTGATGTTGTTGTTGGTGATGTTTATGCGAGAATATCAAATGATGTTGTGGGCATACCAACTACTGCTTCATATGTTTCTTCCATAACTCTGGCTAAGCCCTTCTCGTTGAATATACGAATGAATTCTTCAGTTGACAGGATGTTCATGTGGAAATTCTCTACAATTTCTTCACAATAGCAACACTCGAATTCTCAATTCATCAAAGTGTTAAATATTTGTGGGACGCGACTTTTTATAGCAATTTCGAGTTTCTAACCTCATCATTAGCTCATATTGTGTTTAGATTGCATTCATTAACTGCACATCTATCCCTAGACCTTGCCAATCTATCCTCATAAATGCAACTTTCCACATGTTCTAACGTTAACTTTTCCCTTTTAACAATCATATTTTTCTAGTAAACTTCGACGCATCCCATATTGTAGAGAACAACCCTTGTTATGTTTCAGCTCCTATGTACTGTGACATTATAATCCAGATTGCAATGAAGTAACTTCCTAAGACTTTTCTCCTTTATTCTTTAGGGCAAAGTTGTAGGGGCAAGTTTGTCCCTGTACAACTTCAACGTGTTTCCATTTACTCTTCCTTGAATCAATTCTCCATTTAACTTTGTTAATTGAACTGCACCTTCATCAGTAATATGCTTGATAATATATGGGCCCAACCAATGCATCTTGAATTTTCCTGGAAATTTTATAAACTTATTATCATAGAGAAGAACAATGTCTCCTACTTGGAACTTCTTATGCTTAATATGTCTATTAGACCTTTTCTCTTGCTTTCTGTATTTGTTGATGAAATCAATTGTGAAACTATTTCCTTCATTATGTCAAGTTCTTCCATATCTGTAAAAGTTGCAATCCTCAAGCTAGGGATAATGTACTCCATGGGCATCACAACTTCTTACCCATAAACTAATATGAAGGGTATCTGACCTGTCAAATTTTTGCATGTGGTCCTATAAACCCATAAAACTTCTAGATTCTAAGGTCTCAATCATATCTATTCACATTGCATACCTTACTGAGTGCATTCTCCAAAATATTATTAAATGCTTCCTTTATTCAATTAGCCTGAGGGTGATAAGGGGTACTCTTCTAATGATAAACTTGGAACTCCTCAGTTAATTCTTTAATAGTATTATTCAGGAAGTGTGAACCTTGGTCACTCATCAAAATATTTAAACATGAAAATCTAGACAATATGTACTCAAAAATAAACTTCACCTTAGTCTTTGTGTTGTAGTCCCTTATTGGTTGTGCTTCAACCCATCTTGTCAAGTAATTATTTGTTGTAGTTATGTACCTCGCACCAATCCTCTTTCTAGGTGGCTTGATAGGTTCAAAAAAATCAATAGCCCACTTATCAAAGGCCTTCAATATAACTTGTGGTACCAGTGGCATATCATCTCTTCTTGAAGTTTTTCTTGTTCTTTGACACATAGCATATGCTCTGCAATACTCCTTCGCATCTTTATGTAGTGTAGGCCACCACAATCCTGCTCTTAAAATCTTTTGTGCAGTAGCTTTTCCTGCATAGTGTCCACCAATTGTGCCACCATGAGCTTCTTCTAGAATCATCTGCCTTTCATGTTCAGGAACATATCTGTGTAGTATCTCATTAGGTCCCATCTTATATAAATGTATTACTATTAATGAAAATTTAGTTGTCATAACCATTAATTATTTCTTTTGTTGTGTAGTATATTCTGAAGGAGCCATCCATGTGGTCCAAAACAGAATGATATTTGTAAAATAGTCATTTGCAACTCTGATTGCCAATAATTGTGCATCGGGGAGATTATCCTCTATGCTGGTTGGTTCTTCACCTGTTTCCAATCTTGATAGATGGTCAGGTCCTGCATTCAGTCTCCATGGTTTAACAATGATCTCAAAGTCATATTCCTGGAATAACATTAACCATCTGCAAATCATTCCTCCCAAGATGGGTTTATTAACAAAATACTTCAATGCAGAATGATCCGTAAACATTTTAAAGTGTGATCCCAAAAAATAGTGTCTAAACTTTTGCAAAGCATATACCATGGCCAGTCCTTCCCTTTTTGTAGTGGTCTAATTCTTTTCTGCTTTAGATAACTTTCTACTTGCAAAAGATATAGGATGATCAATTTCTCATGCACCAAGTTGTGCCAATACTACTCCCAAAGGTATACAAGATGCATCCACATGGACATGGAGTTCTTTATTCCAATCAGGGAACACTAATATAGGCACAGCTACCATTTTTTCTTTCAATATGTTGAGGCTCTTTTGACATGCTTCATTCCACTGAAAATTACGTCCTTATTTAACAATTTCTCCGTAGACACAGTGATTTGCGCATACCCTTTGACGAAATTCCTATAATACCCTGTATGTCCCAATGTAGTGTGAAGTTGTCTTACTATCTTAGGTGGAGGCAAGTTCACAATGATATAAATCTTAGCAGGGTCCACCATCAGTCCTTGCTTACAAACAATATGTCCTAGCAATATGTCAAAAGGTACATAAGATATGCACTTCTTTCAGTTCAAAGAGATATGATACTATCTACATTGTTGAGCATAAGTCTTAAACTTCCAATGTGTTTGACCAACAATCCAAATATTTTCCAAGCATCAAAATATACCTATAAAAATTTGTGGATATATTCCTTCAAATCTGCAACCACTACCCTAGAAAATATAGCAGGGGCATTTTTCAATTCAAAAGGCATTACTATGTATTGAGATGTGCCCCATTTTGTAGCAAATGTGGTCTTATAAAAGTCTTCATGTGCAATTCTAATCTGATGATTATAGAATTTCCTTAAAATTCTCTACAAATCTACCTCTGAGATCTATTTAGAAAATCAGACTGTAGATTAACTCAATAATTCAATATACCAAAGCAAAATACTATAATCTACTTCTACTATCAAATTTGCGGAAGCTTAAAGATCGAGCTTAATCAGAGCTGAACACATATAACCATAAGAAGAAGAATCAATACACATGAAACACATAAAATACTCGGGGGGAAGCCTCAGCTAAAAACCCCACTATCTGTATTATCATACAAGGTGGAAATACATCAAGATTATACAAAGCCTTAGCTCTCACAGCTAGCCAGCTCTCAGTACAATCCTCCTGGATGCTCATAGGCAAACTTGGCTTCTCACAAGACTTCTTCTCTACCCTCCAAGCTCCTATTTCCTTGCGTAGTTTCTCCTGGGTGATCCTCCTGTTACCAAGTGTAAGACTCTCAACCAAGTGGAACACTGATCTCACACCCTATCAGAACTGTGCAATCCTCCTGTGCATTAATCCTTTTGCATGCATGAGTTTCCTTTATAGAAAAAAGCATGCAACTGATAGTACAATGTCCTTGACATTTAGCTCAAATGGGTCTTTCTCATAATAGACATGCATGAGTTTCCGATGATGGAATCTTCAGTTATCTGGAGTACACTTGTTGAGTGCACGCATGCATCAATTGACTGATAACTCACAATTAGTTCCTCAAACTGTTTGGAACCAATTTAACTGGACTTAACTCAGTAAATTGAGCTAACTAATTACAAATCAAATATAACTCAATCTTATCTCCTTAATTAATGGATAATCTCCTTAATTCAAGGGATAACTCTAGCATGACTGCAGAAAGAGTTTTAACTTGAATTTCTCCAACTAATTAATCCATAATGAATTAGTTAATTATTTCCAAGAAGCTAGTGAGACTAAATTCAAATTTAACTCACAATTTTAATTCAAGGACAAATTAAAATTGGAATATTTTGGATTCTATTTTTATCATTTCTTTTTGTTATTTTTAACACTCCCTCTCAACAAGAAAGGAATTCAACTTCATCCCGATACTGAACCTTTGGAATGTTCTGCATGCAACACTTCTCTCTAGTGTTGTTGCTCCAACAACTCCAGAAACAAAAAAACATCCAACCTGAATCAGTATGATGCATCTATCATCAAAGTCTCTGACTGTTATTGCCTCTGTCAACTGAAAAACTATGCACTTTTGTTGACTCATCCTTTCTGCACTGTTGTCAATCCTTCTCTGTGCTCTTCAGTATCTGACTGCTCTAGCCTCTGTCACTTTGATCTCTAACTGCATCAATCCCACTAATTCCTCCTGCTACTATGTACTTTGGGCTTTCGTAGCAAGGTACGATCCATGAGATAAAACCTCTCAATGGACCCTACCCAATTTCAGCCTTCTTGAGACTATCACTTCACAATGCCCCACCTCACACCTAGAGGTATGGTTGCATGTGATCCCTCTGCCCGCTTCTCCAATTGTGGCTCCTCAGCAATTGGTCTAAGACTTCTTCTGGGACTGCATGTTAAGAGGTAATTTACTCTCCCTCTCAACCACCAAGTCTCTAACATTTTCCTTGCTCCTCAAGGCTTTGCATGCATCTTGAACCTCAAGAGTATACAGGTTCTTGACTCCTGAACCGATTTGTTTCACCTGTCTCGTAGTGATGTGTCTAGGGAAAACCTTTCCCTTACTAAAGATAACATCGTATCCTTTGTCCTCCTACGTCGTGACCGATACCAAGTTCTTCTTCAGTCCATGCACATGCTTCACATCTGTCAAGGTGATAGAAGCTCCATGCTCCCTCTGAAAAGAAAGAGTGTCCACTCCTGAAACACTAAACCTTTCGTCATCACCCATCTCTATGCGCATCTTGAGGTATTTCTCCTCCAAGGCACTGAATAAAATTTTATCATCAGTCATGTGGAATGAGGCTCCACTGTCAAGATACCAACCACAACTCATCAATGAAACCATGCATGCGTTGAGGTTAAAGTCCATTTCGAACTAAGAGACTAATGTCTCACCTTCCGATCCTTCCGAGGATCCCTTCTTGGACTTCTTCGATGGGAAATTAGTCACATAATGTCCCATCTCAATTGAAGTATGATATGAATTCGATTTTCACCTACAACCCTGAACTTCAAACTTCAAATTTTCTTCTCCGTATACTGTTCACTGCTCCCATAAACTTGGCTCTAATACCATGTAGAATTTCCTGCAAATTCTCTACAAATCTACCTCTGAGATCTATGTAGAAAATATGACTGTAGATTAACTCAATAATGCAATATACCAAAGAAAAATAATATAATCTACTTCTACTATCAAACTTGTGGAAGCTTAAAGATCGAGCTGAACCAGAGATGAAAATGGATAACCATAAGAAGAAGAATCAATACACATGAAACACAGAAAATACCCAGGGGAAAGCCTCAGCTAAAAACCCCACTATCTGTATTATCATACAAGGTGGAAATACATCAATATTATACAAAGCCTTAGCTCTCACAGCTATCCAGCTCTCAGTACAATCCTCCTAGATGCTCACAGGCAAACCTGGCTTCTCACAAGCCTTCTCCTCTACCCTCTAAGCTCCAATTTCCTTGCGCAGTTTCTCCTAGTTGATCCTCTTGTTACCAAGTGGAAAACTCTCAACCAATTGGAACACTGATCTCTCACACTTATCTCACACCCTGTCAAAACTGCGCAATTCTCCTGTGCATTAATCCTTCTGCATGCATGAGTTTCCTTTCTAGGAGAAAACATGCAAATGATAGTACATTGTCCTTGACATTTAGCTCAACTGGGTCTTTCTCATAATAGACATGCATGAGTTTCTGATGAGGCAATCTTCAGTTATCTGGAGTACACAGGTTGAGTGCATGCATGCATCAACTAACGGATAACTCACAATTAGTTCCTCAAACAGTTTGGAACTAATTTAACTGGACTTAACTAAGTAAACTGAGCTAACTAATTACAACTCAAATATAACTCAATATTATCTCCTTAATTAAGGGATAATCTCTTTAATTTAAGGGATAACTCTTGCATGACTGCATAAAGACTTCTAACTTGAATTTCTCCAACATTAATCCATAATGAATTAATTAATTATTTCCAAGAAGCTGGTGAGACTAAATTTGAATTTAATTCACACTTTTAATTCAAGGACAAGTTAAAATTGGAATATTCTGGATTCTATTTTTATCATTTCTTATTGCTATTTTTAACACTTCCTCTCAACAAGAAAGGAATTCAACTTGATCCCGATCCTGAACCTTTAGAATTTTCTGCATGCAACACTTCTCTCTAGTGTTGTTGCTCCAGTAACTCCAAAAACAAAAAAACATCCAAGTTGAATCAGTACGATGCATTTGTCATGAAAGTCTCTGACTCCTATTACCTCTGTCAACTGAAAAACTTTGTGCTTCTGTTGACTCAGCCTTTATGCACTATTGTCAATCCTTCTTTGCGCTCTTTAGTATCTGACTTCTCTAGCCTCTGTCACATTGATCTCTGACTGTATCAATCCCATTGATTCCTCTCGCTTGTTGGGTTGTGTTATATTCTTTCCATGACTAGCCCACATAGTTAACTGGGCGGGTTAGAAGGGGGGCAGAGCCCCCCCCTCATTACGCTGATTTCATAGCGAGGGGGTCACATGGGGTTCGAGCGGTGTAGATAACCCCACTCTATGGGGTCCGGGGCAGCGCCCCAGAAAATTTTGTTTTTTGACGCTATATTAGGTTGGGCGGACCTACCTATGGTTTTGTGCATGATTTTTCGCACATGGTTTTGGACGCGATGGTTTTTTGTCCATGGTTTTGGACATGATGGTTTTTGCTCCATGGTATTGGATGCTTCGGCATGTATAAATATGTATTGTAACATTGAAAGGAATATAATGAAAAATCAAGCTGGTAGTCCTGATTTTGGGATCCAGGGGAAATTCAGTGGGAGATCTGCGAGATCAATTCTAGTGCTGAAAGAAGATGGTGAGCAGTGGAAAAATAGAGATCAAGAAATTTAATGGTCAAAGTTTTGAGTTGTGGAAACTCAAGATGGAGGATATTTTGGTGGATAAATATCAGTGGATCGCGGTAGATCCGGGTACTAAACCAACGAGAGTGTCTGATGAAGAATGGAAGAAGTTGGATCAGAAGGCAAAGAGCACAATACGATTGTGTGT
>APFE031599417.1:75215-107353 GCA_000404065.3 Pinus taeda | reverse complement strand
CAATACCACGGGCCAAAACCATAACAACCAATACCATCAACTCAATACTAGGGATCAACACGTCTGTCGAGATGCCATGGTCCAAAAACCATAGGTTCAAATTCCGAGGACTAACTACCATGGACCAAAGGTAAGTTTTCCCACATGAAATAAACTTTTCTCCATAGGTTCAAATTCCAAGGACTAACTACCATGGACCAAAGGTAAGTTTTCCCACATGAAATAAACTTTTCTCTGCATAAAATTCCGTGAGCTTTTCTCCACATCAAATAAACTTTTTTTTTAATTCTCATCATATTGAGAGCCATGCCATGGGTGTTGCCATCAAGTACAACATCTACAACATATAACCATACCAGAAACATAATGCCAACACTACATATTCCTGCATTGGCTAGAAATCTGATTTCTGTAAGCAAGTTGGATGATGCAGGTGTAAAAACAGTGTTTGAGAAGGATACCTGCAAGATGGTTCGCGGAGCACTAGTATTGATGCAGGGAGTTTGGATTGGAACTCTGTACAAGCTGCAAGGTAGCATTGTTTTTGATGGGTGCAACAACTTTGTGGTTCCTAAGAAAGAAACAGAAAATCTAGTGGTCTCTAGACAGAAGACCATGTTGTGGCATCAAAGGCTTGGACATAATGGAGAGAAGAGCCTTCGAATACTTCATGTTAAAGATATGTATAAGGTATGAGTAATATCTCTCTGGATTTTGATTTCTGTAAAAATTGTGTATATGGGAAGCAGAATCAGGTGAGTTTCCCCTCTGGTGGTAAGTGGGTGAAACATATATTAGAGCTTGCGCACAGTGATGTGTTTGGACCTGTGAAGGTTCCATCAATGGGTAAGTCTATGTACTATGTATCATTTATAGATGACTTCTCAAGGAATACATGGATACATTTCCTTAATAAGAAATCTAAAGTCTTTCACAGGTTTAAAGAATTTAAGGCTCTGGTGGAAAACCAGACAGAGAAGAAGATAAAGGTGTTCAGAACAGATAACGGTGGAGAGTTTTGCAATAAGGAATTTGAAGAATTTTGTAAAAGTGTGGTATAGAACGATAGAAGACTACTCCATATACACCTTAGCAAAATGGAGTTGCATAAAGAATGAACAAGACATTGATGGAAAGGGTAAGAAGCATGCTCAATGGTGTCAGGTTAGGACAAGAATTCTAGGCAAAGGCGGTGGAGACTGCATGTTACCTGGTCAACAGATCACCTTCATCAACATTGGAAGATAAGACTCCACAAGAGGTATGGACTGGTAAGAAACCTTCTCTTTCACATCTGAGGCCATTTGGATGTGATGCATATGTACATGTTCCAAAGGAGAAAAGAACCAAGTTGGATAGTAAATCTAAAAAGTGCGCCTTTATTGGGTATAACGATGGTTTAAAGGGTTATAAGCTTTGGAACCTAGTAACAAGGAAGGTTGTGTACAGCCGAGATGTGGTGTTCAAAGAGGTGAAAGATGTTATTAAACATGAATTCCAACCAAAGGAACCTAAGAAGATAGAGCTTGAGCTAAAGGAGGAAGAATCAGACTCTACAGTAGACGAGGAATCAAAAGATGAAGAGCCACAAACTCTGGGTGTGAGAAGATCAGTTCGAGAAAGAAGGCAGCCAGAAAGGTATAGTCCATCTAATTTTTGTTCAATTTTTTCTTTATCTATTACTGATGATGATCCCAGAACTATGAAGGAAGCAGTAGATTCAGAGTATGGAAAACTCTGGAAAGAGACCATGGTTGATGAAATGGCATCTTTTCACAAAAGTGAGGTTGGGATCTGGTGGGGTTTTCAGATGGAAGGAAACCCATTGGCAACAAATTGGTGTTCAAGAAGAAGACAAATGTAGAAGGAAAGGTGGAGAAATACAAAGCTCGGTTGGTAGCAAAAGGTTATTCCCAGGTGACAAGAATTGATTTTGGTGATATTTTTTCTCTTGTTGCCAAGGTAACTTCTATTAGATTACTTTTATCTATTGCTGCTGCTTTTGATTTTGAGGTAGAACAGATGGATGTGAAGACATCATTTCTTCACGGGGATCTTGAAGAGGAGATCTACATGAAGCAACCTGAAGGTTTTGCGGTGAAGGGTAAGAAAGAATTGGTATGCAAGTTAAAGAAGACTTTGTATGGGTTAAAACAGTCACCAAGGATGTGGTATCAGAAATTTGATACATTTATACAAGGACTTGGCTTCACCAAAAGCAAAGCAAATCACTGTGTGTATTTTGAATTAGTTGGTGACCGTGTTATTTATCTAGTCTTGTATGTGGATGATATGTTGTTGGTTGGAAATGACAAAGAAATTATCCAAGATTTGAAGACCCATTTGTCCTCCAAATTCGACATGAAAGATCTTGGTCCTACAAACTATATTTTGGGCATGGAAATTAAAAGAGATCAGGTAAAGAGGAAGCTCTGGTTAAAATAGAGGAAGTATGTCGAGACAATATTGCAGAGGTTTAATATGCAGGATAGTAAACCGGTGAAGGTTCCTATTCCTGTAGGTGTAAAGTTATCTGCTGAACAGTGTCCCAAGACACAAGAAGAGGAAGAGGACATGTCTCATGTTCCATATGCAAGTGCATTCAGTAGCATGATGTATGTGATGGTCTGTACTAGGCCAGACATTGCACATGCAATAGGAGTATTGAGCAGGTTTATGTCAAAACCAGGGAAGGAGCACTAGACAGTAGTGAAGCAAGTTTTCAGGTAGTTGCGTGGCACTAGTTATTATGGTTTGTGCCACCAAGGAAGACCAAGATTGGACAGAGTGTTGGATATTCATGGCTTTGTTGATACAGATTGGGCTGGAGATCTGGATCAAAGAAGATTTACAAGTGGGTATGTGTTTAACCTATTTGGAGGTGCAGTAAGTTGGATGAGTAAGAAACAATCAGCAGTGGCACTATCAACTACAGAGGCAAAATACATGACAGCCACTCATGCAAGAAAGGAAGCAGTTTGGTTGCAGAGATTATGTTAAAGTATGGGGTTAGTAAAGGGAGTTATAAGGATAGACTGTGACAGCCAAAGTGCAATTTTCTTCGCAAAGAACCTTGCATATCATTCAAAGACAAAGCACATTGATGTTCAATATCACTTTGTGAGGGATATGATAGAAGACAAAAAGGTGTTGCTGGCAAAGGTGGACACTTTGAAGAATACTACAGATGCATTGAAAACATTTGTGAGCTTTGAGAAGTTCTCTTGGTGTAGAGAGACAATGGGCCTTGCAGGGCTGGACAAATTACTAAGCTCTCTTGTGGCCCCCTGTGGAAAGAAAACAACAAGTGGTAGAATGTTGGGCTGTGTTATATTCTTTCCACAACTAGCCCACGTAGTTAACCGGGGGATTAGAAGGGGGATGGAGCCCCCCCTTCGTTGCGCTGATTACATAGCGGGGGGGTCACAGGGGGTTTGAGGGGTGCAGGTAACTTATATTAGGTTGAGCGGACCTACCTATGGTTTTGTGCATGATTTTTCATACATGGTTTTGTATGTGATGGTTTTTAGTCCATGGTTTTGGACGCGATCGTTTTCAGTCCATGGTATTGGATGCTTCGGCATGTATAAATATTTATTGTAACATTGAAAGGAATATAATGAAAAATCAAGCTGGTAGTCTCGGTTTTGGGATCCAGGGGAAAATCTCTATGTATATGTGTTTTATGTGTTATGTTCTCGCATTGTTTATTTTCTGTGTATGCAGGTAATTTCTGTACGGGGTTAAAACCTACACCGCTACTATGTACATTGGGCTCCCATAGCAAGGTACGATCCATGAGATAAAAACATCTCAATGGACCCTACCCAATTTCAACCTTCTTGAGACTATCACTTCACATCACCCCACCTCACACTTGGAGGTATGGTTGCATTTGATCCCTTTGCCCACTTCTCCAATTGTGGCTCCTCCATAATTGGTCTGAGACTTCTTCTAGGACTCCATGTTGAGAGGTAATTTACTCTCCCTCTCAACCACCAAGTCTCTAACATTTTCCTTGCTCCTCAAGGCTTTGCATGCATCTTAAACCCTAAGAGCATACAGGTTCTTGACTCGTGAACCGATCTATTTCACCTATCTCGTGGTGATGTGTCTAAGGAAAACCTTTCCCTTACTAAAGACAACATTGTAGCCTTTTTCCTCCAACATCGCGACTGATACGAAGTTCTTCTTCAGTCCAGGCACATATTTCACATTTGTCAAGGTGATAGAAGCTCCATGCTCCCTCTAAAAAGAAACAGTGCCCACTCCTAAAACGTTGAACCTTTCGTCATCACCCATATCTATGCACATATTGAGGTCTTTCTCCTCTAAGGCACTAAATAAAATTTTATCGCTGGTCATGTGGAATGAGGCTCCACTGTCAAGATACCAACCACAACCCATCATCAATGACACCATGCATGTGATGAGGGTAAAGTCCATTTTGAACTGAGAGGCTAATGCCTCACCTTCTGATCCTTCTGAGGATCCCTTCTTGGACTTCTTCAATGGGAAATTAGTCACATAATGTCCCATCTCAATTTAAGTATGATATGAATTTGATTTGCACCTGCAACCCCAAACTTCAAAATTCGAATTCTCTTCTCTGTATATTGTTCACTGCTCTAATAAAATTGGCTCTGATACCATGTAGAATTTCCTGCAAATTCTCTACAAATATACCTCTGAGATCTATTTAGAAAATCAGACTGTAGATTAACTCAATAATTCAATATACCAAAGCAAAATACTATAATCTACTTCTACTAGCAAATTTGCGGAAGCTTAAAGATCGAGATGAATCAGAGCTGGACACATATAACCATAAGAAGAAGAATCAATACACATGAAACACAAAAAATACTCAGGGGAAAGCCTCAGTTAAAAACCCCACTATCTGTATTATCATACAAGGTGGAAATACATCAAGATTATACAAATCCTTAGCTCTCACAGCTAGCCAGCTCTCAGTACAATCCTCATGGATGCTCACAAGCAAACTTGGCTTCTCACAAGCCTTCTCCTCTACCCTCCAAGCTCCTATTTCCTTGTGCAGTTTCTCCTAGGTGATCCTCCTATTACCAAGTGGAAGACTCTCAACCAAGTGGAACACTAATCTCTCACACTGATCTCACACCCTATCAGAACTGCGTAATCCTCCTATGCATTAATCCTTCTGCATGCATGAGTTTCCTTTATAGGAGAAAACATGCAACTGATAGTACACTTTCCTTGACATTTAGCTCAACTGGGTCTTTCTCATAATAGACATTCATGAGTTTCTGATGAGGGAATCTTCAGTTATTTGGAGTACACTGGTTGAGTGCATGCATGCATCAACTGACTGATAACTCACTATTAGTTCCTCAAACTGTTTGGAACTAATTTAACTGGACCTAACTCAGTAAACTGAGCTAACTAATTACAACTCAAATATAACTCAATCGTATCTCCTTAATTAATGGATAATCTCCTTAATTTAATGGATAACTCTTGCATGATTGCAGAAAGACTTCTAACTTGAATTTCTCCAACTAATTAATCCATAATGAATTAATTAATTATTTCCAAGAAGCTGGTGAGACTAAATTCGAATTTAATTCACAATTTTAATTCAAGGACAAATTAAAATTGGAATATTCTGGATTCTATTTTTATCATTTCTTGTTGCTAGTTTCAATAATGATAACCTGAAAATCCATCTGTAATTGAGTAAGCTTCTTGACCTCCTACATTGTCCATCACTTCATCTGTGAAATGGGTAGGGAAGGGATCATGTAAACATGCATCATTCAACTTTCTCAAATCAACGCAGCTCTTAATTTCTCCTTGAGTCTTCTTCTCTTGCACCACCATAGGACTCACCCATTTTGATTCTTCTATTGGTTCAATAATTCCTGTTGCTATCATCTTGTCAATATCTACCTTCACTTTCTCCTTCTACTTTGGTTTCAACCTGTAAGGTCTAGTTTGACTAGCTTCACTTGTTTGATTAGCTCCACATCAAGATTCAGGAGAATCTTCATGAGTCTTAGATCTCCTATTATATCCTTCATCTCTGAAAACTTGGTGGGAAATAGTTCTTGATATTCATGAAATAGCTATGTAACTTTACTAATTATCTCTTCATCCCAGTAATATCCTATTGTGGCAAAATTGGGTTCCTTTTCTGATCCTATATTCACCTTATTTGTCTTCAGTGGATTCATCATATCTGGTATCACTAACTCAGGACCATTTACTTCATGGTATCCTTCTGATTTTTCTATGTCGATGTTTCGAGGATTTTCTTCTTCATCTGCAGTAAGGTTATAGTAGTCTAGTGCATTTTCAATCTGTGCAGCCCAATCAAGTTGCTACCATGTCACTGGGGTTACATTCTCAAACATCTTCTTCTTAACTGTCTGAAGGGCCAAATATATGTATGGGAAACCATCCTCAAATTTGAATGTTAATATGAATCCATCAACCATGTCTCCCCAGTGCATTGTACCATGTCGAAGCTCTGTTTCTAGGTACCATTTCTTAGGGATTGTCTCCAATGTATGAATGAATCCATGTACCCATTCTTGATATGGAATTTCCTTACATGTTGTAGTGCATAGCCAGATATGCTTCCTAGGATTAGTTTCACCATCGCATTTTATCTCCATCTCTATATCTATCTGTCCAAACTGTATCCCCATCAATCTTCGACATTCCTGCCATCCTCCTATATTCTTCTTGTGTGCATTCCACCATCTATCAGGGGAGCTTTCAAGGCTATATCCAAGGCTGGAAACCTTTTATTTTCTACAACTTGTTCTTCATATTCATCAAGAAATGTATTTGTGTCACCTAAACCATCATAAGAGGGTGGATTACATACCTCGGATATCATATAGTGAACTGATTTAGTAATTCTTGCACATCGCCTTATGGATACTTCATGCAACCTATTATGCTAGTTTTCCAATTCTTATTCTGAGTATGAGGTACAAGAACTATCATGCTCCCAACTCAACTTTCCCTCTGCAGTAGGGTGGACAAAATCATGTTCCTTTGATGTCATTTGATAGATATTATCTATATCAGTTGTGCAGTATTCTTCTTTGACTAGTTCTATGTATCTTACTCCTTTTGATGGATCCAAGGGAACAATTACTCTCATATTATTTCCTTCAAATATCGTCTTCTTCATATTAATTATATCCATATTTTAAAATGCCCAGTCAATTCCAAGCAATGCAGGATAAGGGTTATTGTCATCGACGATCTCTATTACTTCAAAATCAGCAATAGTGTGTACTCCTTCAATATCTATTGTGACACCTGGTAGTCTACCTAGAGGGAAGATCTTTTGTTGATTTTCCATCCTTAACTAAATAGGTGACCATTGTAGCTTTGGCTTACCCATTAATTCCCATGTCTGCTTCGTCAAGACATTAGCATCAGATCCCAGATCTAGGATAAATTGATCCACCTCATATACTCCTATTTACGCACTAAACCTCATCTCTCTTCTAGTTTTCTTTTGTCGATGCAAATTATTTAGTGCGCGTATCTCACTTTGCGGTGTTTCTTTAGATGCTCAGGAATCTATCAACTCTTGAAGCCCTTCTACGGCATTTTGATCTCTTAAACATTTCATGCAAGACTGTGGAAAATACTTCAGAATACTTGCTTGATTTGTTGAATCTTGGCCCTGTGTCGGAGCTCGATCTTGTGTCGTATCTCATTCATTTGTTAAAGTTGATGACATGTCACAGTTACTTTTATGATTGGTCTTTGGTTGTGCACTAGATGTCGAAGCTCCAGCATCCATAAAACTTCACTTTGCTTCCATAAATACCTCTTTTTCTTTCTGAATATCAAAAATGGGAACTTTCTCAACATTTTTTCTAACCCATGTAATTTCATATTCTTTCTTCTCCTCATTTTCTTTATCACTTCCGGTCACAACTCCACTTCTAGTGACAATACTAATTCGAGGTTCGCCTGTTCTCCTTTCAGCAATCATCATTTGAATATTTTGTGTCAACTGCTGATTTATTTTTTCTTTCATATTTTCCATAAGTACATGGAATTCTTTAATTACATGGTCAAAGGATTTACATTACTTACATGTCGTTGTAGGGTTCTGACAATCTCTTGCAAAATGACTTGCATGGCCGCAATTATAGCAAGTGATATGTCCATGTCCTCGACCAGTTCCATCACCTCGACCTCTTCCTTGGTAACCTACTCAACCACCGCATTGTCCACTGCCTTCATTTCCATTTTCTTCTGCTTGCATTCTATAAGTGTGAGCACCGCATTCCATCATTAGTTCATAAGCTCGACAATTATTCTCATCATCTCCTACTGATTAACATAATTTGAAATATATGTTCCTTGGAGTCTGCACATATTTTTGTAACAGGTAACAGTCTTCTGAGCGATGTTGACCCCTACTCTTAATATCTCGCACCATAGGTTGGATCCTGCATTTAAGGGATTTGGTGCCCCACTAGCCATGTAATCCCTAAAGATATGACATTGTTCTTTAGAATGGCCCTCTAATATGCACTTCATACAACATACTTCTTCTCTGACTTCTTTTCTTTTCTTGATATCTTGTATCTATAGGGTTAGGTTCACCAGCTGACTTTGAATCTACTGCATACCTAGATTAGTATCTCCTATAGGCGAATCTTCCAACTTTATCACAAGCTATAGAGCTTCAGCTTGACTTGTTATATTTTGGTGCATCAATGGTAATCTGATATGCGGTAATATTGCAACTATAAACCATTATTGATTTTTCTACTGAGCTATGTCGAAGCTCACTTGATCCAACAATACCTTAACCTCTAATCAAATTCCCAAACAGACTCAATAAGTATCTGTTTAATTTCTTTCAACTCAGTGATGCATTGTGACTTAGACTTCGACTTCTAAATTCTCTTATCAGTGCTACTTTAATATCTGTAAATGTTCTAATCTGATTATTTGAATACTTCATATACCACGTCAATGCTCTATCTCGGAATGTCGTAATGAGTTGCGCTTTCTTTATATTTTCATCGTTGGTCTGCTTCGCGGTCCATATAGCTTCACATAAAAATCAAAATTGTTCTAAATCTTCCAATCTAGTTCCTTTGAAAACTGGTAGCTTAATATCATCAGCCGTATTTCTTCTTGGAGGGAGGGGGAGGGGATGAGGGGTATGGGGAGTGGGGGGGAGGGGGGGGAGGGGGGAGAGGGGGAGGGGGAGAGCCAAAAACACCCTAGCTATTACTAGATTATGGCTCCTGCAAACTCTCAGGCTGGTAAGGTGAATACTGCGAACTTAACTGGGGTTTATCAAGGTGGTTATATTCTCTTTCACTTTCAGAGTCAAATTACAATCCATGCAAATTTGGTCAAAATCAATTGTTTACCTGCAAAAACCCTAGGTGCAGACCTGTGGTCAACATGGGTTAAAGTGGCCAAACAAATTTGGCTTCTCCACAAATCAATTCGGCCTCCCAAGATCAAAATTTTCCAAGTCAAAGAAAGTTAAAATCTCAATTCAAAATTGGCCAATGGTTGGTCAAACTTGTCCCAATGAGAAAGTCAATGCAGAAAATCAAAATTGCCTCCATCCCTTTGCACGCATGAGATCTACCTCTCAATTGCAAACTTGTACGAACCAAACAAGAGATCATAGAGAAGATGTGATGATTTTATGATGCTCCAAAGTGATGTGACATGAGGTGTACTAATATGTGTTGGAGGGGGACGAATTTTCTTGCCCAAGCCGACTTGTATTTTTGTGCACATGTGGGTTTCACCTCAAAAATTATATTTTCCCTTGACCAACTTAAATTCTTAGAAGTGCTAAGAGGGGTCTTTCTTGATGAAGAACATTATCCAAAAGAGGGAATTTATCCCTGAGCTTCCAAATCAACATATCATGAATCAGTTATAAGACTGATATGTTTTGAATGCTCTTGAGCATTTGCAAAATGCAGTTTTTGTCCCTGTTTTTCAAGTCGAATAAAATTACAATTTTTTCTTTGGAAAAATTAATATTATAATATTAAACATGACACTATAACCTCTAAAAATAAAATATTATAGATTATTTAACATAGTAATATATAATATTTGTTGAAAATTATAGAATTTTGTGTTGGAAGAAGTTGTCATTGATGTCAAAGGATAAAGAAGAAGCTTTCTCTTATTAAGGAAATTAAATGTGAAAGACTAGCAAGACCATGCCCTTCCTAGCAAACCCTTATTGTTTCATGGGCATTCCCCTTTATATTTCATAGTGACTTTAAATATATATGCTAACTGTGACTTTGTCAAATTCAAATGACTACATGATACTATCATAAAAACAAGGTTCAACTTGATGTTCACCTTGTTGATTCAAGGTTCTAATAATCTATTGGTGAAAGAAACAAATTCTCACATGAATACCAATGGCTCGTATTTTGACTGCATTTGTGTGTGCCCTTGGGGAATCCTTGTCTAGTTATATGACATACTTATAGGCATCTTATAAATTATATATCAGCACTACATTGTTCATGTTATATTAGAATAGTTGACCAAATTTGAAGCTAAATTATTAATAAATCAATTGACAAGTTGGCTCCCATTTAGAATACACAGGTCTACTTTTCTATAAGGCATGTCTTTTCAAAGGGTCATGTCAACTCCTTTATAGGTCTATCCAAACACTATAAATTTATCAACTCGTGGGTGGCTGAGGAAAATTCGAATGATCTGAGGAACAAAGCGAAGGAAAGAATAGAAGTAATTCAACCAAGACATCATAGAAAGTGTGAGCATGAGGAAGAAGATTAATAGATCTTGGAGCATCTCTTTGGAGAAAAATTTCTTCCCCTTTCAAGCACAAATTTTGGCCTTCTGTGAAAGGTTCAGGACCTAAAATTTTGACCTGTGGAAAGAAAACTTTGGCTTCCTATCTCAAGCCTGCAACTTGACCCTTTCTCTATGGTCATTCAGCCCTGAGGAAAAAGGTATCTTGACCCTACAATTCACACCTTGTCTTGGTGCATAAATAATCCTCATTGTGACAGATTTGTCCCTATGATTTCCTCCTCATTTGGAGTAGGCTTTGACATGTTTTTTAGGCATTCTTAGAGATCTTTTCGACCAACCCTTGGAGCCCTCTTTGAAGCATATTTAGAACATACTTTAAAGACATTCTAGTACAGACTTTGGTGACATCCTAGGACAAATCTTGGAGGCATTTTAAAGCAATCCCTTGAATTCTTTTAGAGCAACTCTTGGAAAATATTTTGGCTAGTCTTGTTGGAAAAATATTGAAGCACTTATAGCAGCCTTTAAAGGAAATTTGAGCAACATCTTGAAATATTTTATGCATACCTAAGACCTGAATTTGATCCAATCCTTGAAGAATTTTGTGAAATACCTTTGGAGTAAATATTTTAGGAACCTTGACCAAATATCGGTATTTGTGGAGTTGTCTATGGAGTAATTCTTGAAGCAACTATTGAAGATTTTAGAGAAGCCTTTTGAAGATAGTTAGGATCAATTCTTGAAGAAGCTTTGAATCCATCTTTAAGTATCTCTTGAAGACATATTGAAGCAATACTGGAAGCAACTTTTGGAGAATCATTGGATCAGCTACTTGAAGCAAACTTGGAAACATAATTAAGAAAGCCTTGAAGGACTTTTTGAAACAAACTTGGATCAACCTCTGTAGAAATGTTTGGAATAGCCCTTGAATTTGTTTGGAATAGAATTGAATCTTCTTGGATGACATCTTGTAGAATTGTTTTTTTAAAGTTTTGAAGTATGTTGGAAGTGGTTGTTTAGGTTGGAGCCTAGGAGGATTGGTGTCCTTATATGGACCAGGTTAGTGCTTGGATTGGCCTAAGAGGATTGATTCCCTCATATAGACCAGGTTGGTGCATGTATTTGTATAGGAGGATTGGTTTCCTCATATAGACCAGGTTGGTGCATGGATTTTTATAGGAGGATTGGTGTCCTCATATAAACCAGGTTGGTGATTGGATTTGTATAGGAGGATTGACGTCCTCAAATTGACCAGGTTGGTGCTTGGAATTGTTTGAAAGGATTGGTGTCCTTGTATAAGCTTGGTTCCTTGCATATTTGAAAATGTTGGAGCCAAATTTTTGTAAAAGAGGATTTTAGTCCTCCCTATTGTTTTCAATAATAAAATTATTTTTTTTGGTATTAAGTGTGCTTCTTATATATGAAAAATTTTAACTGGCATAATATGAAAATTGAAATAAATATTGATTCGCCCCCCTCCCCCCAGTATTTCTAACATTTGGTATCAATTCCATCTCCTTTAGTCTCAGACAAACAGTTGTAAGGAAGATCCCACAAATTAAATGGGAAGATCAAGAAGGAAATTCTCAAAATGCTCTAAAGACCTCCCCTCATCAGTCATGAAAACAAAAGTAAATCACGTTGAAAAATCTCCCTTGTTTGATGGAACAAACTATGTGTCATGGAGCAATAGAATGGAGTACTATTGTATGGCTTTGGGATATGAAGTGCGGGAATTAGTGGTTACTATAAGCACAATGATAGAGGAATCAAAATAATACAATACAAAATCCATGAAGGCGATCTTAAGTAGTCTATCAGATTCTATAAAAAATAATATGGGTCAATGTTCTTCAACCAAAAGTCTTAGGGAAAAGTTGCAAAATATTTATTCAAAGGAATCTACCCTTGTGACAGCTAAGTGAAAACAATAATATGTTGAACAAGAGAAATGATCAAGACTCAAAGGAGATAGATGAAAGCACCAAAAGCATAAAATACTATGAAGATGAAGAACACTTTGAAGTAGAAACTAAAGTAGACCTTAAAGAAAAACGTGTGGTTGCTCTAGAAGAAATAAATATATTGAAATAAAAAAATGGAGATCTTAAGAAGATGATGCAAGAAAAGAATAATGACATTGATGGTACAAATGGAGAAGTTGTCCTCCTAAAACTCCAACTAGAAGAAGCAAAAAGAGCAGAAGAAGTGATGAAGATCCAACTGATGAAGAAAGAAGAAGATTGTGAGAGGCTTGAAGAAGAGATTGTTTCCTTGAGGATTGAAGTTAACAAGCTCAATAAGAACTTGAAAAGCTCCCAAATATTGGATGGTATTCTCAATTTTCAAATATCACCATTTGACAAATCAAGTCTTGGCTATATAAGTGATACTCCATGCAAAGATGATGAAAGCCCTAAGTCACCTAAAAAAAATAAGATAAAACCTAAGAGCATATCCTTTAGAGCTTAGTCCTAGTGAAATAAAGAAAGGAAATAAAGATGAGTTTATAAGAACCACTTCACTAAGAATCTATGCAGATGATCTCAAGGGATTCATACACAATTCAAGTAGTAGTAAGGGTAAGAAAAGGTATGAGCCTCCTCCAATGTAGAACAAATTCAAAAGATCATCAAAAGAATGCCACTCATCTAGGTACATAAAGAAATTATTTGTTTATTGTTATTGATGCACTAATTTTAGCAACTAAATAACTTATTTTTCTTATCTCTGGTCCTAAAAAGGGGTTTAGATCATGGTCAATGTAAAGAGCTTGCACAAAAGAAGAGTGACTATTCATGCAACAAGGTTTCCCTTATTTTCATGTCATTCACATGAGATTGAGAAAGCTTGGTACTTTTGAATTAGTGTTCAATGTTTATTGAGTCATTAGGTTATGTTTTTTATTTCAGTAACCTTCATATCAAGCCAAATTATTATACTATAGACTAATTAATAGATGATATATACTTGCCTCTTATAAGACTATGAAAATGTTGAATTCACAATTAATGGATTTTGCCAGGCATAATTCCAAAATTGAGATAGGCCTAGATGAAGTTTCTCAGGTTTTCCATCCTCTAAATATCATAGAAAGAGAAGATTGTAAAGTTTCTCAAGGCGAGAAGAATGAATTAGAAATATATGCAAATGTAATCTAGTTGTGGTCTAGTTAGAGGCATATGCACATTAAAGAGGAAAAAATTGTGTTGAGGGGAGCTTAATTATTGATAGAAACATGTTTTTGTCTTCTTTCATTCTCATGCACTATAAAGGCATACACTAGCAGACTTGGAAGAGTGTATATATGGCAAAATTGTTTTGGCTTCTCTTGCAGTCTTAGTAGATCAGGGATGGCTTCTATTTATCATCTATTTTCTACATATATCATGTATATTACTAGGTGAGGAACATTAGAACAAGGGCATTACATCCTACCTTTTATGCCCCTGATTTTTCTAGTAAAATAAAAAGAGAAAATAGTTTTGCAGTTGTGATACCTTGTTATGGAATACCACATCCTTCGAAGACCATAGATTCCAGAAGGGATTCTTTATCTATTGGTGCAAAGAGTCCTAAGACTCAACTATTGTATGTAATTCTAATGGATCATCCGCTACTAACAGTAAATATATCAATATATATATATATATATATTATATATATGGAACAGTAGCTTTTCAACAGCAGTAAAAACAAGTCTATTGAAAAAACAATCCCTACACTAGATTCTGTGGCAGGTGAGGAATTAGAAAAAGTATTAATATTTTTTAGAAAATGAATAAATATAAAGGACTTTAATATGTCTCAAGCATAGGTGAGCCAAGCTAACTTCAAAACATGTCTTTGGAGCACTTGTTGAAGCATAAGACAAGGAGGAGCTTAAGAAGATTTACAATGACTGGAATGAAGAAATAATACATATAGGGGGGGGAGCACATGTAAAGATGCAGTTAGAAGAAGCACCTCATTTTCCATTCATGTCAAAGAGGGAGAGAATACTGAAAGGGGAGAGAGAAAGAGGAAGCATGATGACAGGGGGAGTGTAGGTGTTGACATCAATTACAAAGGGGGAGATTGTTGGAATAAGTTGTCATTGATTTCAAAGGATAAAGAAGAATCCCGCTCTTGTTAAGGAAATTAAATGTGTGGGACTAGAAATACCATGACCTTCCTAACAAGCCCTTCTTGTTTCATGGACATTATCCTTTATATTATAAAGGGACTATACTGATGTTAAATGTATATGGTAACTGTGACTGTCAAATTCAAATGACTACAGGATAGTATCATAACATCAAGGTTTAACTTGATGCTCACCTTGTTGATTCAAGGTTCTAATCATCTATTGGTGAAAGAAACAACTTCTCACATGAATGCCAATGGCTTAGATTTTGTTTGGGTTTGTGTGTACCCATGGGGCATCCTTGTATAGATATATGACATACTTACATTCACCTTATAAATTATATACCAACGCTACATTGTTCAAATTATATTAGAATGGCTAACAAAATATGAAGCTAAATTAATAATAAATTAATTGACAAGTCAAATCCTATATAGATTTTACAGTTTGGGTTTTCTATAAGACACGTCTTTTCAAAGGATCATATTGACTCCTTTATAGGCTTGTCCCAACACTATAAATATACCAGCTCATGGGAAACTGAGGGATGAAAAAGGTGGATGATCTGAGGAATAAAACGAAGGAAATAACATAAGTAATTTGGTCAAGACATCAAAGCACGTGTGAACTTGAGGAAGAAGAATAATAGATCTTGGAGCATCTCTTTGAAGCGAAATTCGGCCCCATTTCAGGCATAGATTTAGGCCTTTTGTGACAGATTTAGGATCTACAATTTTGATTTGTGGAAAGAAAACTTTGGCCTCTTGTCTCAGGCCTACAAATTGGCCCTTTCTCTATGGTCATTCGTCCCTAAGGAAAAAGGTATCTTGACCTTGCAATTTAGACCTTGTCTTGGTGTAGAAATCAACCTCCTTGTATGAATTTTGCCCTATAATTTCCTTCTCATTTGGAGTGTGACTTGGACATGTTTCTAGGGCATTCTTAGAGATATTTTGGACCAACCCTTGGAGCCCTCTTTGACACAGATTTAGAACAGAATTTTAGGGCATTCTAGTATAGAATTTGGTGACGTCCTGGGATATAGCTTGGAGGAATTTTAAAGCGATATCTTGAAGTCTTTTAGAGAAAAACTTGGAAGATATTTTGGCTGGTCTTTTTAGAACAATCTTGAAGCACTTGGAGAATCCTTTAAAGGAAATTCAAGAAAAAACTAGAAATATTTTATGCAGACCTAAGACCTAACCTTGATGCAATCCTTGAATAAGTTTCTGAAATATCTTTGGAGCAAATATTTGAGAGACTTTGACAAAATATTGAAGTGATCTTTGAGGCATTTGTCGAGAATTCCTTGGAGTAATTTTTGAAGCAGCTATTGAATATTTTAGAGCAACCTTTTGAAGATAGTTAGGAACAGTTCTTGAAGTATTTTTGAACCCGTCTTAAATTATGTCTTGAAGAAACCTTGAAGCGAGACTTGAAGCAAACTTTGGAGAATCAATGGATCAGTTACTTGAAGCAAACTTGGTGTCATCATTAAGCAAGACTTGAAGGATTTTTTGAAACGAACTTGGATCAACCTATATAAATTTTTTTGGAATAGCCCTTGAAGTTGTTTGGAATAGAATTTAAGCTTCTTCGATGACATCTTGGACTAATATTGTGATAAATTTTTTAAGTATGTTGGAAGTGGTTCTTTAGGTTGGATCCTAGGAGGATTAGTATCCTGATATTGAGCAAGCTAGTGCCTAGATTAGCATAAGAGGATTGGCGCCCTCATATAGACCAGGTTGGTGCCTTCATTTTTATAGGAGGATTTATTTCCTCATATCGATCAGGTTGGTGCCTAGATTTGTACGGGAGGATTGTGTCCTCAAATTGACCAGGTTGGTGTCTCGAGCTGCTTGAAAGGATTGGTGTCCTTGTACAAGGTTGGTGCCTTGAATATTTGAAAAGGTTGGAGCTAGATTTTTGTAAAAGAGGATTGGAGTCCTCACTACTATTTTCAATAATAAAATTATTCTTGTTCCAATATTAATTGTGCTTCTTATAAGCGAAAAAAATTAACTATCATAATATAACAATTGAAAAAATATTGATTCACCCCCCCCCCCCTCAATATTTCCAACATTTTGAACATTATTAACCATAGAGAAGGATGAAGTAGGGTTTTTACTAAATGTTATAGAAGTTGGATTTGGAAATTCATCAAAATCAAATAAAAAACTGCATACCAAAAATTATTGAAATTTCACTAAATTAAAGTGGTAAAGGCATATGTAAAGTCCTAAATCGAGTTTAGATTATTTTGACATTAATATTTTTCTTTTTTACTTAAATAAATGCATTTATTTATGTGTATATGTTGATTTCTAATATATTTGATTGATTATACTTGATGCATTGATTTCATTATTTATGTGTATATGTTGATTTCTAATATATTTGATTGATTATACTTGATGCATTGATTTCATTGTAGATATTGGTTTTTAATCATATTTGATATATTACACTTGATGTATTGATTTTACCGTAAATGTTGAATTCTAATCTTGTTTTATTGTTTTCACTAGTTGCATTGACTTCAGTGTAGATGTTAATTTCCAATCTTATGTAACTAGATGAACAATATGCATTTCTTTCAAAGTAATTAGATTCAAGTGCATTGATTTCAATGTATAAGTAATTATTATCTAGTGCATGATTTATGCGTCATAGTAATCATAAGCCTAGATCCATATTAAATAGAAATGAACAACAAAGATTCTAGATCCATCTTAATCATTAGTCTAGATCCATCTTAAATAGAAATGAAAAACAAAGAGCAAGTTGAGAGAGAAGGGCCCAAGAAATGAAAACTAAGGATGCTTTTATTTTAGTGTAATTGTTAATTTGTGATTTGATGTAAATAGATGGATGATGTGCATTTTTTTTGGTGTGGTTCACGGACCCCGGAGATTGGTGACCACTACATCCATGAAATATTTTTACCAGGAAGATCCACTCAAAAGGAATACTTCCTTCTGGATCAACCATGGAGCATGACCCCGAGAGTGTCGAGAGAATTGAACCAATGACCTCTTAATAGCAAAGGTACTTTAATGGAGGGGAATAAACCAATTGAGCTAACCCTTAGGGCTAAATGGATGATGTGCTTTCAAAGTAATTAAATTAATAGTGTGCATTGATATCATTGTATGTAAAAAGTAATTAGTGATGTCGAGAATTGATTTTTGTATTATAGTAATTATTGGCCTAGATTCATATTAAATAAAAATGAACAACAAAGATCCTAGATTCATCTTAAATAGAAAATAACAATAGAAAGCAAGTTGACAAAGAAAGGCATAAAAAATGGCAATTATGAAGGAGTCTAACAACAAAGGGAGAAGCAAAGAGTAGATCAACAAAGATAGTCACAACAAATGACAAATGAACAATGACAAGAACATATGAAGGAAAAAATTAAACGACAAAAAGCATGTCAAAGAGCATATTGTTAAAGATGGGCACAACAAATAACAATTGAATAGCGTCAAGAGTAAAAAATACAAGAAAATGCTCAATGAAAAGGAAATCAACAAAAAGGGTAGAGGTAATGACAATTGAATAGAATGAAGAATAGAAGAAACAAAAACATGAATAAAAAAGAGCATATCGACAAAGAAAACAATATTCAACTAACTCAGTAATGGTACAAGATGCAAAAAAAATCCTATGAAATGTTTAAAGATATATATGCCCAAGCTCAACCTGTAACTATCACTGATATGAATATTTCACATCGAAAATTTTGTGATAGTATTTATCAATTAGCTCAAATTCGATTATGTCATTTATGTGCAGAGTCATATGTTAGAATTCAGGTGTTTAATATAAATACAGGCCTAATGTAGATGAGATGTAGAAGAGAATGAACTCATCAGATTAATATTAGACATATCTAATATTTTAAAATGATTAGATTAATCATATGTTATAAAAATATCGTGTGGTTGCACAGAAATGAAACCAGCCTAGATCCATCTTAACTCTTAATTTCTCAAGTGCTAAAAGGAATCAAATCTATCAAGGTGCAGATATTTCCTCAAGTTTTCCGCTCAAAAATAGGTTTTCACCTCAAGAGATTTTATTCCTCTCAACACTTAATAGATTTGGATTTAAGATGGATCTAGATTAGTCATAGAACATTAACCCTAACTCTAAATTTTGTCATGCACAAAATCCCCATGGAAAAAACTTCTACAAAAATATAGCTAATTTTCTTTTAAAGGATTTAATAATGAATTAAATCTCCTATAAAATAAGAATAATATTGAAGACCTCTACCATAATTGATGACAACACTCTCTACTTCCATTAACAAGTTGTTTATTTAGGTGTAGTGTAAAAAATAAAATGGAATGACCAACCCTTGGCATGATAAATAATGTAGAATTACTAGAGAATTTATTAGGGATGCTTCTAATGAGTCCCCAAGAAACAAAAATATAAATAGGAACAAATCCGTGTGTGTGTGTAAAGCAATAGAAGCTTCTGAAACTATTTAAGCTAGATCCTAGGAAATTATAGAGGCAAACTCTATTTTGCAAAACTAAATAAAATGTTATGATCCCTTGAGGGACTAGAATTCCTACCTTAACAAACTTTATGAATCGTATGATGTCATGGACAAAATTCAAACCCTTCCTATAAAAGAAGAAGAAGATTTTTTTTAATAGAAGACATGGAGTTTTGGGTTAAATGACTTACAGAAGGGAAAGTTGAGGACATCGAAGGCTACCAACCATAAATGTTAAAAATTTGAGGGTCTATCCTCATCTCTCACATCCACAGGTACTTGAATTTAAAAATCAAGCAAGGATTCCCTAAACCCTATACTTAAAGCTTCATTGTATCTGTTTTTGAAAGAGAGGATAAAAATAATCCTTTTAATTATAGGATCATAATGTCTAACCCACTTTTATCATGGATTTATTTTGGAAAACAAGATCAATGTATGGCTGTAAAATCATAGAAAAATAGCTAAAGGCAAACTTGGATTTAAGAAATATCCTTCAACACTGTGCCACCTTATTATGCTCAGGATTGCAAAGGAATGTGTTGTTTCATTAACTTTAGAAAATATTTTGACATAGTGCCTAGAACTAACCTTTTAAATATATTAAAATAGCTAAATGTTTATTTCAAGCTAAGATCTATCGCAATAAGGTTATACGAGAATGTTATTGCAAAGTTTAGAAACGCTAAGGGTTGACTATAAGAAATTAGTTGTAAAATAGGAGTTAAGCAAGGTTGTGGGCTTGTTCCCTACCTTTTGGCATATACATCAAGAAGTTAGAGGGATGTTTGGGAGAAGTAGGTTGTTTCAGCCCAATTCTAGCTAGTATAATCATCCATGTTCTTAACGTTGGTGATGTTATTCTTATAGGAAGGAGTCCCTATAATATTGACAAGAAACTCAAGATGATCAAGCATTTTTTCTTTAGTACGGTATGATTGTTAACATTGACAACTAGAGGTTATGATAAAGGAATCCAAAAAAATCATTGATGTTAATTTTGTGTATGTCAACAAATACGTGGATGAAGTGAATCTATACAAATATCTGAGAATCAATTTCCATCACAAGCTTAACTAAAATTGTAGCATTGGGAAAAGGATAAATTGATGGTGGAATCTTATTATGGACTTGAAAACAATTGTAAATAAGCATACCTTTGGCTATGAAATAAGAAGAAATTCATATTTCAAACTCTCGTTACTCTTGTTATTTTATATGGTTGTAAAATTTGAGGTTGTAGAATCTCTAAAGAATCATAGAGAAAGATGAAACAAACTCAAAAGGTGTTTTTAACTTACAATTTCAATTTTAAAAGTATGTCCAATTCTATCCTCCTTGTGAAAGTGGCAATTCATCTTTCTCATTCATCTTCCTTAACTTTGTTGGCCAAGCATAAGATATAAAATCTATAACTATATAATGTTGTGATAAGTATTTGTAAGCATTGAATATGTGAAAACAACAAAATAAATTACAAATGTGACAAGTAAGACAACTCAATAGTGACTAGTGATCAAGTTCAAGTTCAATGTGATTAATTATGTGTATCAATTAGTCACCTAGATACATGTAAACATTATTTATATGCAATAGTCCAATGCTCTCTGTTTTTTTTATTTTTTAACAAACATTGATAGATATTTATATTAAGAAAAAAACTATGACTAGACGTACTTGTAGCAAGAATAGATGAGAAAATCTAGATGTTGATCTTTAAAGTAATAGGAAGAGCTTTGCTTCAATTAATAAGAGTCTAGTTCAAATAGTTTTACATACATAGAATGAAAAAAATACTTGACTACATATATTTACAAAAAATACCTAATAATCAAAGAGTTATATAAAACATATAAGATTAGAAAACCAATGAGATGAATACCAACATTATATGTTGCTTCACTAGTGGTGTCCTTGACTTGATTATTTAAATGGAAGAAGGTGCACTGAAATAGAGATCCAAATTATCATTATGGATCAATTGGGTGTATGTCGTTGATCTCAATGCTTCAAAAAAATTTGCAAGGTTATGTTATTTGCAAATTGATTGTTTTATCTAAACATGTGGAAATATTTGATTCAAGAATAAACAATAAATTTGTGTGTCAAATCTTAGAAAACACCAATGTGAGCCTTTAATCTATAAGACATGTGTCTGATATCAAGCGACCAATGATGTTCTTTGAATCCCATATCCCTAAAAATATTTAAATTCAAGAAAGTGAGCAAGGTTCAAACCTTATAACATGACAAACTTTCATAAAATCATTCCATATGTTTGTGTGTGTGTGTGTCCTAAATTAATGTAAACCCCACCTGTAGCTACCACTCTTAATACTCTCATTGTTTCATGACAATATCAAAATATGTTAGAGATGTTAATTTTACAGTGGTGGCTCTTAATTATATAGTATGTATGTTATGTCCTCCCTCACTCACTAGTCATAATGGTCTTGTGTGATATTGAAGGCGTATAAATGCTTTAATTAATGTATAACATATGCAACTGCCTCAAGGTAAGCATCAACTAAGTATACTTATTATCTACTATAAGTCTACATACCAAAGCCTGAACGACAAACTTTCATAAAATTATTCCATATATATATATATGCATCTCCTAAATTAATGTAAACCCCACCTGTAGCTACCACTCTTAATACTCTCATTGTTTCATGACGATATCAAAATATGTTAGAGATGTTAATTTTACAGTGGTGACTCTTAATCATATAGTATGTGTGTTATGTCCTCCCTCACTCACAAGTTATAATGGTCTTGTGTGATATTAAAGGCATATAAATGCTTTAATTAATGTATAACATATGCAACTACCTCAAGGTAAGCATCAACTTAGGATACTTATTATCTACTCTAAGTCTACATACCAAAGCCTAAACGACAAACTTTCATAAAATTATTCCATATATATAGATATGTATCTCCTAAATTAATGTAAACCCCACCTGTAGCTAAAACTCTTAATACTCTCATTGTTTCATGACAATATCAAAATATGTTAGAGATGTTAATTTTACAGTGGTGACTCTTAATCATATAGTATGTGTGTTATGTCCTCCCTCACTCACTAGTCATAATGGTCTTGTGTGATATTGAAGGCGTATAAATGCTTTAATTAATGTATAACATATGCAACTGCCTCAAGGTAAGCATCAACTAAGTATACTTATTATCTACTCTAAGTCTACATACCAAAGCCTGAACGACAAACTTTCATAAAATTATTCCATATATATGTGTGTGTGTGTGTGTATCTCCTAAATTAATGTAAACCCCACCTGTAGCTACCACTCTTAATACTCTCGTTGTTTCATGACAATATCAAAATATGTTAGATATGTTAATTTTACAGTGGTGACTCTTAATCATATAGTATGTGTGTTATGTCCTCCCTCACTCAATAGTCATAATGGTCTTGTGTGATATTGAAGGCGTATAAATTATTTAATTAATGTATAACATATGCAACTGCCTCAAGGTAAGCATCAACTTAGGATATTTATTATCTACTCTAAGTCTACATAACAAAGCCTGAATCATTCATTTTTTCAAGTTTTTTTGGGTGCATTTTACAGCACAGCACGAAGGAGATCTGTAATTTCATTTTTTATTTTTTTATTTTTATTTGTAATTTTAATTTATTATTTTTTTTACTTATTGTTTTTATTTTTATTTCATCATAATATTCATAATTAAAAATTTATAGGATTAAAATTTAAACAACCTCTAGCCAAAGAAGTGAATTTTCGATTTTGTATTAAAAGTCGACAAGTACATATTTTTCTACCTTATATGTCCATGTTCCTTAAAATGGTTAAAATTTTCCAACAATGTAAGAGCTTAAAATTAATAAAGAAAAAGTAGCTAATTACACTTTCTTGGAAAAAAAAAAAAAACTTTCAAAATTTAATGTAGGTGTAAAGTGTGTGCAATGAACATGTTGTGTATGATGCAAACACAATAACTACCTTCTAGTGTTCGAGTAGGAATGGGTTAGGCAAATAATGTTCTTAACCAAACATGTATCTTTGTGAAATTAGTGGTTGAGTAGGAATGGGCTAGGTAAACAAGGTTCTTAATAAAATGTGTATCTTTGTGAAAGTGGTGGTTGATTTCTTGATTATTAAAATTTAATTTTGAAACATTTTCTAGAATAATATGTTTCCTACTAAATTGGTTGAAACATAAGAAGTGTGTTGTCTGTGTCAAGTGGTTACGTTAAACTTGTAGTCGAATTTTGAGGTTTTGAGCAAGACAGATAGATGAAAAAAGTTCCTAATCCTTAAAAATGTAACTAATTATAGATACTCTAGGCTTCAATATATGGATGGTATATTTGGTTTTGCAAAAATAGATTTTTTATCTATGGGATTAAAAAAAATGCTCAAAATTTAAAGTGCTCGAGATCACTCGAAACAAGCTTCAAACTGTAGTGCTTGTCATCCTGAATCCAACATCGTTAGAATCGCCTCAAACCGACATTGTATTCTCAAGATATCATGTTCCGAAGTTTTGGCCAAACAACTAAAAAGTCTAGTAGCATGGTTGACTGGGTTACTGACTAGGAAAATTGTACGCAAATGTTAGCATCTGACTCGGCATGCATAGTAAGCAGTAAGGACCAATCCCATGCTGCCACATGGTAGTACCTTAGAGGAATAGTTGGTACATTTCTATTGGTTGAGGGTATATGGTATGGGCCAATCATGGAGTGGCATGTGGCCCAATCCTTGAGCGCCATGTGGCACTCCAAGAGAGGCAAAAATTAGTTATTTGTGACTGATCAACCCCTCCAGAGTCAAACATGAGACCTCATCTGAATGAACCAACAGTTTAATCAATGAACCACGTATTTTTTTTTAATATATGTAATGGCCTAAATTCATTTGAATTCAATTCGATTGAACGATGGTGGGAGGGGTGGGGCACTTGGCCCCAACCCCCAGTTTTGTTGAACTACACATGACCAATAGTTGTGACGGAGGGAGTGGTCCAAGTGGCACCTAGCCCATGCCAGCCCTCGGTCTGATGAATCACTATATGACCATATGCCGAGACCAGAGGGAGCAGAGCAGCGAGGGCGAGCGGTTAGCCCGACCCATGGCCACATGGCGCCCCTTGTGACCTTGACTAGTGCTTAAGAGATATTGGCATGGTTAAAGAGGCGACAAATTGTCTCTTTTTCAGTGGAAATTTCGTCAGCACCAAGCGAAATTGTCGCTCGTCGGTTGGTAAAAAGTTGAAAATCGTAGGATGATTAGCCAAAATTGCAGATTTGTAGAACAATTAATAGAATTTGTTCAAGGAGGCATATCTTGCTCATTTTTAACCTTTTTTAGCTCAAGAAGAGCCCAGATGGGGGTTTTTTAGCATTCTAAATCCATTAGCAACACTATTTTTCCATTTTAAACATTATAAACTGATATAATTTCAAATTTGAGCATATAATTAAAGAGACCCAACATTGGAAGCTAGACCCGAAGACGTAGCCCAGGAGGGGTGAACTCCGTGATCAATTTTTTGTTTAATATTGGTGTTCATGGTTCATATTTCTCTGCTTTATTTCTGCAAATTGAGTTTTTAAAACATTAAAGTTTATGTGTTTTTGCAACTTGATCCATTGCCCACAAAACATAAACTTGCTTGCAAATTTTTAATAGATCTTCAAGTTTTAATTTCATATCAATTTGGTATCAAAGCCTCATTGTTTTGAAGGTTTGACTATGCTTGCAAGTGTTTTTTTTATGCTTACATGGTTAAAGTTGAAAAGAGGAGATGCTTGAAGAACCAAATCCTCAAATTGGTTCAAGGAGGTCACAAACTCCTCAAACTCCCTCAATCATGGCACATGAAGAAGGACATGAGATGATGTTTGAAGATTAGAGTGCTTTCAGAAAGGATTTCTATGACATGTCTGAAAATGGTGAAATTTTTATATGAAGATAGGACAACAAGGTTTCATGTAGTTAGCTCAAATCAACCAAAAAGTAATGGTGGTGATGGGATCAATCCTCCACCTCCACCTCTTCCTTCACCTCCATATTTGCCTTCATCCTCATATACTTCATCTCCTTCACATACTCCTCGAAGATCTCCAAAAGGACATGATAAGTCTCCTTCGTTAAAGATTGATGTCAAGTTTGAACTACCTATGTACAATGGGGAAGTAAATGTTGAAAAGTTGAATAATTGGGTTTGTCAAATTGAAGTCTCTTGCATGATTCAAAGGATTGATGAGGATATGACCAAGATCCAACTTGCTTCTCTTAAGTTGGAAAGTTCAGCTCTCATTTGGTGGGAGGCCAAAACTCAAGAATATTTGAAGAAAAGTAGTAAAATTATCTCTTCTTAGAATGATTTTGCAGTTGTATTAAGAATGCAATTTTATCCATTAGCTTATATGCAAAAGGAAATTATGGATTGGAAAAATTTTAGACAAGCTAAAGGTCAGAGTGTTCAAAGTTACACACAAGAATTTAGAAGAAAATCTTTAATCTTATGTGTATATTTGTCTTCACGAGACACTCTCCTTGATTACATAGGTGGATTACATAGTTATTTGAGACATACAATTCTTATGTTTAATCCCACCAATCTAGATGAAGCATATGTTCAAATAATTGATTTAGAAGAAAGAGGGAAGAATGTTCCTCAAGGGACTAGAAAGAATCCATCCAAATCTGGAGACACAGGAAAAGGAAATTTTAAAGTTAAAGGCAAGAAGAATGTTGCAATCAAGAAAGAGGGAGAGAAATTCACATGTAAACATTGTTCAAAAGAAGGCCATGGTGAAGACCGTTATTGGAAACTACATCCAGAAATCGGACCAAAGAAGTCTAACAACTAGGGGAAACAAAATACTGTTGCAACAAATCAATATGATCTAGGATCTGATTCACGTGATGAGACCAAAATCACAACCATGGGAATGAAAGGTAAAGCTTCTATTGCGAGTACTAGTTCTTCTAGTAAGCCTATTGAGCTTCAAGATGATAAAGAAATAATTGAGCTTTTCCATATTAGGGTCATTACAAAACATACCAAATTTGATACCTTGTTTAATAGTTGATCCTTAGTTAACCTTATTTCTAAAGTTACTGTCAAGAAACTAAACTTAGAAACTATACCTCATCCTAAACCTTACCCTTTAGGTTGGGTATGTGACAATGCCAAATTGCAAGTGACAAGAAAATGTAAACTTAAATATGCCATCACTGCAAACTTTATTGATGAGGTAGAGCTTGATGTTGTACCACTTGACATATGTGGAATTGTTTTAGGGAGTCCATACTTGTATGAACGAAAAAATATATTCTATCACCATGCGAACAAATATCATATTTTTAAAGATGGAATTGAGTATATTGTTAGAGGACATCGCAAGAAGATGATCTTGTTTCTTGTAAGTGTGGGTCAAATGAAAAGGCTTGTGAATTCTAGTAAGAATTGTGTATTGTTGATGATCAGACCCAAAGACATTGTTGAATCCGAAGCTTTCCAAGGATGTGATGCAAAACATAAGCATGATTTGTTTGAAGTTATTAACACATATGATAAGATGTTTCAGGAACCTAAAGGGTTGCCTCCTAAAATAGGAATCCAATATGAGATTCAATTGCAGCAAGATGCACCTCTTCCAAACATTGGCATGTACAGAATGTCAGTTTCAGAGAATGCGGAAAGCAAATTCAATAACTGATGCACAAAGGGGTCATTAGACCAAGTACATCTCCTTGTGGTTCTCTTGTTGCCTTGGTTCCAAAAAAGGATGGTACATAGCGCATGTGTGTGGATTTTATAGCTTTGGACAAAATCACAACAAAGAATCGCTATCCTCTTCCATGTATTGATGATTTATTAGACCAATTGAAGGATGTTTTTTATTTTGCCTAAGTTATATTTGAGAAGTGGTTATCATCAAATCAGGATTGTTGAAGGTGATATTTGGAAGACTACTTTCAAGACAAAACAAGGTTTGTTTGAATGGTTATGCCATTTAGGATTTGTAATGCACCTACAGGAAAATCACCTCATGTGTATGCCATCGCAGACATTCTCCTTATTTCTGAGTTCATATCACTCAAAGTGGGCAACAAGAATCATCATTCAAAACTTTTGGAGAATTTCAAGATCCAATTAAATGTCGAATGTATTTGCCAAAAAAGGCCTCTATGGGCATCACAATACCATGTCACAGGAAAAAAGACATATATTTACAATGTCTCTATGAGCCTACAATATCATATTTGAGAATCTCACAATCTCACATGACCAAGTAAGTTGGATAAACAACTTGATACCATATCACATATTGCATTCATAATAATATTATTGTAAAATGATTTAATGCATCTCATGAACATTGAACTAGAAGAGACCCCAAAATAGTTATGTGGCCAATGGTAGCCACATATAAGACTATGATAGAAGTGATGGCTCATCAATATCATGCACCTTATACACTAATAAAAAGGATAAAAGATATGGTCGTCAAACAAGACAATAGATTATTAAGTCTAAGGCCTTAAAATTCATGAATTCTAAATTTATGATGGGAAAGAAGGGAGCAAGATTTGTTGCAAGAAACAACTTCCTAAGAAATTTTCTAGCACTTGAAACCCTGAAAGTGTCAAAATAGCTAAGAAATGTCCTCAATCATATTGTATAGTGTTTCACAATATGGAAACTCATATGGTACAATGAACTACATTTCAAACCTACTTCAATGATTTCTAGCTACATTTTGAGTGTTTTGAGTGTTTTTTTTAAGTTTACGAGCCCATCTAAGAACCCATGAGAGGTGTGGGACCCATAGACCACCTAAAAACACAACCAATGGTTAATGAAGACATGTAATTATTTTCTAGATATACTTAATTAATTTTTAGATTCATTTAAAAAAAAAATAGAAACATATAATAACCCTTAAGCACTTCATTTTGTTCATTTTTCACTTTTTTCAACAATAAGATCTTCATACAACATCAACAAGTATTTTGTTTGTGTTTTGGAGGATTAGTAACAAGCTTTGGTGCATTACTAGTAAGAGGAAAATTGTGGGTAGCAAGAGAATGGTTCTGGACAGCAAGAAGAAGTTAGTGGTCTTCCTTTTCTTTGGAGAGTATATTTATTTACTATATTCCACCATTCATGGCTTTTCAAAGTGTCGGTTCTCATGTCCTATAGTAGTTCAAGCAAGCAAGTGAAACAAGAATACTATCCTATTTGGAAGGATGTTATCAATGTGAAACAAATGGATGGTGGATATTTATGTGAATGAAGGTGTAATTTATGCAATAATGGAAAGATCTACAAGGGATCTTACACTTTTGATTTTTGAGTAGTGGCGGGAGGTATTCCCTAGCTACAAGTCAACTCATGAAAAGGAGGGAAAATTAAAATTTGAATTTGAATTAAATTTTCTCAAGTCGACCGCAAAGTATAGGTCAGCCCAACACAAGGATACATTCCCCTTGGGCACTTCATGACCACTATAAAAATCAACTTGACTTCCTCACTTGGAGACCAATTCGGATCACACAACAATTCATCTCAACGTATGTTCACATGTGTGAGATAAAGAGAAGAATTTTTCTAAAGTTGGACCAGCATTGACCAAGTTTTATCGAGTATCTTGGAAGGTTTGTTAGACCTATGTTGATCAAGATTATTTTGAGGAAGTTTCACATGTTGACTGATATTTTCTAGGCAATTTCACTGAGCCTTGTCTAAGTGATTTTGATAGAATTATGTGCATAGTTGGCAGCTGCAAGAGGCTAAATTTTATCTTGTTTAACCAAGTTTAACATGAAAAATATCAAATTATACATTTTTGAATTGAGAAATTTCTCCTAAGAAAAGGTTGTTGGGTTTTTCCTGAGAGGGTAAATTTGTGTCTCTTTTGTGCTTGTTTGTCTCTTTATGATCCTAATGTCATTATTGCATTTATGTTAAGATTTTCTATGTATAATTTCTTAATGATATATGTGACATAACTTGATTAAGAAATCATTGGAAAGTAATTATCAGATTAGAAGATCAATTTCTCTTAGAAAATCAATATGGTATCAGAGCCTATGTAAAAGAGCAGTCATTAAATAGACAATGGTAGTAAAAAAAGAGGCAAAGTACAAGCCTTACAAAAGTTCTATTGGATCATTGGTAGTTTGACCATTACTTGATCGACTAATAACATGATGAAATAGGGTGATCACCTTATAATATAGGTCTCCTATGTGTGGAAGAAGAGATTTTTTTATTATGTGTGACCAGGCCGAGTTTGTATATCTGTTGGACGTGGAGAGAAGGTGGCCCAAGTTAAATTTTGTATTTTCCTAAGAATAGAGTCAAAACCATAGAAGTCAGTAACAGAGAGCCGAGAAGGCCTAAGTGCTAGTTGGATAGGGTTGAAACAGGCCTCAGACCGAGTTCAAGAAGGTTGTAAGGCCTCAATGCAGGAACAGAAGAAGCCGAGTAGCCTCATATTGGTTTCCAAGAGATGCGGAGGTGTCTCAAGCATGTGGGGATGCTATCAAGGAAAAGAAGAAATGTTGATGTTCATGGGTAGGCTGAGTATAGACTAGAATATGAAGTAAAAGGGGTTGAACTAAGTTGTATCAAAATTTCCTTTAGGGTTCTTGCCTTGTTTTATAGAAGCAATGTGTTTCCTTGAAGTTGTACATTGCCATGAACCTTGTGCTATATGGTTGAAGAAGGGTCCTTGAAAAGTATGTGTATAAGAGTCCTCATATATGTTGCTAAAGTTAAAATTGTATTGGTTGAGATATGTTGCAAGGGTTTTTCCATAAAAAATTGTTATATGGAAAAAAATATATTTCAATCATTTGAGATATGATCAATTTGATTTTATTCAAGAAAATTACTCAAAATCCGGAGGGAGCAGAGGAGAAATGACCTCTCATATAAGGAAATAAAATTCATGACACTTGTATGGTCCTCCTTGGAAGAGCTGGTAGACTTAGGACTTGTAAAACCTAGAAAATAATTGAAGGTATGATTTACAAAGCCTTAGGGTTTGTGGATAAACACTAGAGATAGACAGAGAGTGGTTAAAATCAATGAAACTGCTAAATAAAGAAACCCTAGCTCACAACTTCACACAAGCAAAGAAAGGAAAGAAACATGCATTAGTAGTTGATGATGAGTACAAGGATGAGAATTTCTAGCTTAATGAGTTTGCAGATGGATTTCAATGATTTCTGCAAGGCAATGATCAAGAAGGAGTTGACAATTCCCTACAATCCTCAAATCAAAAGATAATTACTTTGTATCTTTCCTCCTTTATTATTATTACTTTATTATTGGTCAACCTCTTGTTTTTGCATTTTTTGCTTGGTTAAAATTGTTTCTTCCATGGCCTCCTAATGAGGTTTGTGGGTACATTGTGAAGGTTTCTAAGGCTTTAGAAATAGATGGAAACATCAGGAAGAATGAAGTAAAGTTTGTGGCAAAAGGATTCTACCAAGATCGAGCATAAACTTAGCAAGATTGATTCATGTTCAAGAGGGATAAATTGTATAGACATCTAGAATCATTCCAGATGACCATAAGAGCTCTCAATTCAGAGGGAGTAGACAGCCACGTAGATTGGAAGGATGACATCATGGAGGAATATCAATCCATCAAGAAGAATGATGTGTGGGAAATTGTGTCATGACCTAAGGGGAAGTTAGTGGTGACTTTCAAGTGGATCTACAAGATCAAGCATGCAGTATATGGAAGCATAAAGAAGTACAAAGAGAGATTTGTGGCAAGAGGTTTCTCCCAGAAAGAGGGAGAAGACTATGAAAAGACATTTTCTCCAGTTGTCATGTACATTTTTATTAAAACTTATATTTCTATTGCTTCTATTATGGGTTGGAAATTGCATCAAATGGATGTGAAGAACGCTTTCCTCAATGGATTAATTGAGGAAGAAGAAGTGTAAATATAGCTACCTCGAGGCTTTGAGTTACATGAGAGGGAACCTCATGTTTGCAAACTGAAGAAGGCTTTGTACAAATTGAAGCAGGCACCTTAGGCATTGTATTCTTGAATTGATGGATACCTAATAAGTCTTGGTTTCACCAAGAGTGATATCGATCCGAATCTTTACTACAAGATTTTTAAAGGTGAGCCTATGATATTGTTATTATATTACTTGTTTACCACAGAAGTGGAAGGAATCATTGGAAATAGGGACTAGTAGTAGCAGTAGGATTTGATTTCATGATAGAGGAAGCAGTCAAGATTACCTCAAGAAGCCCTGCCTCAAAGGGATTTGACCTCAGAGTAAGAGATGAAGGATCTAATTTGATGCATTACTTCCTTGGTCAAGGGAATTATATTATTTAGATCCTGCAAAGATTTGGGATGATGGAATGCAACTCCATGGAAAATCCCATGGTGACCAATCTGAAGAATGTTATAGGATCTGATTCAAATTTAGTGGATCCCATAATGTACAGACAATCGGGAAAAGTGGAAGGACCAATCGTCCAAGTGGCTATCATGGGATTGAGGTTGTCATACTAGATGCTCTGTTGTAGCTCTGATACCACTTGTTGTAGCTCTGATACCACTTGTTGTAGATCTAACCCAGAAATATTATGATAATAGAAATAACCCAAGAATAACAAGATAGAAATAGATAGAAATGCTTCTTTA